>PVHX01007552.1:0-22776 GCA_004024805.1 Geosciurus inauris
ATAGGACAGCTGATTCAGTCTGGCTATTTCGTGTGGGATTGGGGGCACTGGAGAGGGGGAGATGGCTCGGGTGTCGATCAGGCAGGGAGGCAGACACAGGGGTGTGGGGGACTCTGGTTGTCAGTCATGTTGCTTGAATGTAGAAGCACCACCTGTGGGTAGGAACAGAGGCTTGGGAGAGATTACTGATTAGCAGAAGAAGAAGGAGGCTGGCCTATGTGGAATACAGTAGAATACAATGGGGTGGTGTCTACCTCACCGAGTACTGTGGCTTGTGCATATTGATTTTAAGATCTGTTAGTTATTTTTGGCACCAACTCACAGCAATGAAGTATAAAAAATTCAGGGCAAACTGAAACCTTTTCTCACTTAGCAGTAAGCCAGTGTATCAGTCAGGATTTACCCAGATGTGGGGGAGAGACATAGAGATATATTAATGGATTTATTATAGGAGATTGGCTTACCTGATCATGGAGTATGGCTATGCAAGTCAAAAATCTGCATGGTGGTTTGTTAGGAAAAGCAGGCTGAGATCCTCAGGCATGAGCTGAAGCTATTGTCTACAGGTACAATTCCCACCCTCACCCCCCAGGAAAGCCTCAGTTCCATTCTTAAAGCTTTGCAACTGATTGAATCAGGCCAACTCAGTTTCTCCAGGATAATCTCCCTTTGATTACAGATTTTAATCAGATTTACAAAATACTTTGTAAATCTTTCCCACGGCAACATCTAGATTAGTATTTGATTGAACAACTGGGGACTATAGCCAAACCAAGTTGACACATAAAATTGACCATTAAGCCACAAATTTCTTAATCTTTATATGTTTATCTAAGGCTTTCCTTCCCCTACTCCACTGTAGGGGAGGGCTTTATGCATACTAGGCTCTACCACTGAACTATACTTCCAGTCCCCATTTAAGTTTAAGAATTTAAATGTAAGGTTTATGCCTATTAAATTTCAATGTGATGGGGAATGTGACTCAGTGGTATGGCATGTACTTACCATACTCAAGGCCTTGGATTCACCACCCAACACCACAAAAACAAAAACAAAACTTTCACTGTACTAATTTTTGGACTTTTTATTATAGTGATCAATTCATTGCCTTCTAATTTTTGAACTAAATTTCTGTCAGAGAAGTTATCAAGACAGGGCCAAATTTAGAGCCTAAGAGCCCATAATAATTCACCATACATCTCTAAAATTATACTTTCCTGCTGATCAACCAGATAGAAATCTACATGTGATGAAGTTAAGAAAATTTTGTTTGTCAGATGCATTGTATAACATGCATGCCTGTGTTTGGAAAGTTGCCTTAATACCATTTGTGGATAGAAGGAGGCAAGCATGCCCTCCTGATCTCCCACCTCCCTCCTACACAGAAGCTCCCATGTCAGGTGATGCTAAGTCTTCACGGATAGAAAAAAATTACCCTGCAGAGACAGGGAGAGGAATCTATTCATTTTGCTTTTGAAAAAGTGAGAGGAAAAGAATGGGACAAGAAATACAGAGAGAGAAGATATAAGGAGTCAGAAAAATGGTAACTATGCCAAAGTTTGGGAACCCAAACTAATATTTTCAAATCAGCCATGCCATGAGCATTAAAGCTGTTTTTGTTCCTGGGATAAATCGCCTTCTCTTTCTGTTCTATGAAATCTTAAGTCTGCTTTCTTCATAAATGATTTGTAAGAAAGAATATTCTTTTAGAACAACACAAAGAGTTGTTGAGTATCACCCTGGACCAGTGTGATATAGTCCAGGAACAGTACCTGTGGAATCAGGAGTTTAAAAAGCAGAAGACATCATGAAAAAGTGACCTCCCCTAGAGAATTTGAACTTCACAAGCTATGGGATAAAACAAGAACATAAGGGTTACAGATGATTACCAAGCTAATAAAAATCTTGTTGAACTCTATTCTCGTTCAGTTCCCTTTTTAACATTTTGTGCATAGGATATCATTTAAGAAATGGAATACAGGTGTTCAATATAAATCCTATTCCCTAGGCCTATAGTACTTCAGAAAAAAACAAATGAGATTTAACCTGATTTGTTCTCAAAAACCTTTTCTAAGTCTTAGTGACCACATCACCTTAAATGAAAACTCACAAACCATAGATAATGTGTTCTAGAAATTAAAGAGATTAACATTAAACTGAAGTTTCTAGAATATGGGATATGTATTTCCACATCTTGAAAACAGGAATTATTTAACAATTTGCAGTCCTTTGCCAATTGTCCCTTCACCCAGAATTTTTCAAATATAACAAATAGCCTTTGTATTTGCATTACTTAAAATCAAGATCTGTCTCTGGTGCTGTATCTGTCATATAGTTAGAATGACTAGATATTTGCTGAATTAAATTGAGTTGAATTCTTCCTATGTAGAGCTAGGGTATCAATAGGTCTTCTGACTCCAAGCGCAGCATTCTCTCTATAATATACTATAGTATACATGCTACATAAAAGTAATAAATCCTCACAAGATGATTTATAGTTGAACGTGATGCTTTCCCATCCTTTTCTCTCAGAGTATTTTAACATTGTGACTTCAACAACTAATTTTTTTTGTTCTGAATCAGAATTAAGTCTTAAAAAGTAATTATCCTTATTAAATTGTTAGCAAGACAAATCAATAACCAATCATGCAGTAGAAACAATGGAACCTGTAGGCTTTTGGAACAATACCTTCCATTCTTTCCTAACTGAGTCCTTTCTGGTATCCCTGGGAATTAATCATTGATTTTAGTGATCATACATAGACACTGTTGTGTCCTTGGTTTTAGGGGAGTGTTTTGGAACCTTGTCTTAAGACAGTGTTGGCATTCCTTTTGCTCACTTCTAAGATTGTTACTGAAAACTTAGTATGTCCCCTATGTCAATTTAATAAGGAGGACACTATTGTGAGAAAAAGGGAAAAGAAGATTTACTGCTTTGCTACCAAAGAAGAACCACAAGGGACTCCAGTTCCAAAAGCTATATTTCAGTCCATCAGGGAGAACAGAGGGCTTTTAAAGCTCTTTAAAGGCTGCATTCTAGGTAGGTCCTGATGGAGTGATCCCAGGAGTGCTTTGGTAGTGTGTTGAAATTCACTTATTAATTTGGGAGATAGTTACTTCCTACATCTTCTGGTGATATCTCCTTTCTGTGGTGCGTGTGTGCTCAAGGACAGATAACTCTGGCTAGAATGGGAAAAGGCAATCTTGTTACCTGTTTAGGGAGGGGGAGAGGGAGAAATGGAAAAGAAAAGGAGGTCCCTTTTAAATTAAGCAGTAAGGGCCATATTTAAAAGGTGAAGACCCTTATAGACCCTACTATAAGATCTATAACCAGCTAGATTGTTTATCATTGCATTCCACTGTATTGATTTTTTGAAATATTCACAGCAGACTCTGTGAAGTGCTGTGTAGACCCTTCTTCAGGGAGGAACTCCCTGCAGTCTGAAGCCTTCAGCCACTAGTTGGCAAAGGGACTACATCCAGATGCAGGCACCTGCACACTCAAGGTTACTCCTCCCTAAAGCAGCCCCTTCCAATGGCTGATCAATGCAGGCTACAAAGGCCTGATCATCTCACCCTACCTGGGACAAATCTGCAGGGCCATTTTAGCTCCAAAGCACTCTGGAGGGTCAGCCAGTGTTTTGTTTCATCAGTTTTTCCCTCTTTTTATCCAACTTCTTCCCAGATGTGGTTTCCTAAGGCACTTCAAGGGAGGGGAGAGGGACAGGGAAAAAATTGGGAGCTAAGGATGAGCAGCATCCCTCTTGGAGCATCCTCTTGAGCTTGAGGGGTCAGACCCAAAGACATCAGCCAGGCTTAGGTGGATACAATGTGAACAGTAAGCATGTTTCTGGTAGGTGTCAGTCCTCTGTGCTAGGGAAGGGTCGGGGAGGAAAAACAAAAGGGGACGATGATCAAGATTTTTTTATGATACAGGAGAATAGGATGGGGGATGGGGCTTGGGGGGTGCACAGAGGCAGTAACAAAGCCTAGCTGCCCAATACTTCTACAGGGTTAAGGGGGCTGGACCCAAGCTCTCCCAATAGTGTTAATTTCAAATTTCTCCATGTTAGAGTTTCTTACCTGGCCTGTACCAAGATGAGAGCTGGACCTAATTCTGAAAAGGAGTAATAAACAACACACAAGCCTCCCAAGAGCAAACACCTGGACTCTCAAAGTCTGCTTATCAGAAATCCAACTTGCTCACCTTTATACCTTTCCTATTAATTAGTGAACTTTTTTCTTCAAATCAACACATGTAAATGAATTGAATTTAAAAGAAAACTACTAAAGGGACTGAGGTTGTGGCTCAGTGGCAGAGCACTTGCCTCGCACATGTGAGGCACTGGGTTTGATCCTCAGCACCACACAAAAATAAACAAAATAAAGACACTGTGTCCATGTATAACTAAAAAAATATTAAAAAAAAATAATAAAACTACTAAACATCTTCCATTATAGCAAAATAGTGGGCTTAATCTAATATGAAACTCCTCCTGTTACAAATATCTGAAAATGAGGCCTAATGTCTACCAAAACATTTTTTTGTTTTAAAGTAGAAACAGTACAGGTTTGAGACAGACTGCCTAGATTTAAATCACCATCTACTGTATACCAACTACATGACCTTGGGCAGGTTACTTAATCTCTGCTCACACATCACCTTATCTATAAAATGGAATGATAGCCCCTCTTATAGTCAGTGAGAAGCTAAGTATAAGAAAACTGCCTGGTACCTAAGTGCTTTGCAAGTATTAACTTCTATTATATCATATTAACTTCTATTATATCATATTACATATATCATATTATATTTGATTCTTCATTTGTTATATAAAACATATTTCTTTTTGCTAAATTAAGAGTTTTAGAACAGTGAATTAAATCTTTGTTAAGTCCTAATCACTGTTATTTCAAGTTTTTGTTAGTAAATATTTGAAAAGGAATTTTTTTTTTTCTATTCATAATACAAGTGGTCTACCTTTCCCCAGCAATATCACTAAAGGTCTTTACATTTGACAACCATGATCTGGAGACAGTGTGAATAAATTTTGCTATTGTAAATATTTGTGCTCTTATTCAAGTGTATTTGAGTTGATCGCATCTCTATCTGACTATCCTTTGCTGAGTCATTCTTTCTTGGATGGAATATTATTTTTAGTAATGGATCGTTATTCTGCCTCCTTATCCAGTATTTTATCTTCCGGGCACACATAAGGGCAAATGTGAAGAGCTCTTCTGATGCAGCATTCTGAAAATCAGGAACTAAAGTTTTTTGTTTTTTGTTTTTTTTAAAATACAATTGAAATTAGGTGAGAAGGCTACAGTAGTCTGTGTAGACAAGATTTGCTGCAGGGGGAGAGAATTTCCTATTTTAATCTCTTTGTTTCATTTTGTATATGCTCTTAATTTTAGTCAGACTCAGATATTCATCCTTTAGCTCATTTGTTAGTTCCTCTAGCTGCTAATGATCCTTTATATAGTTCATGATGTAAATATCACTTGAAATTCAAAATAATTAATTTTTCCTCATTTTATTTTTTGTAGCAGATTTAGAGGCTATTTATTTATTTTTACTTTCTTTGAATGTTAAGCTTTTCAATTTTGCAGACATAAAAAGAGAGTGAGGTACAGAGGATAGAGCAAAGAAAAGAGAAGACCAAAGCTAGGGTTTCAGGAGAAGTTAGACCTTTGAAGAGTGGATGATATTGGAGAAATGCTTTATCCCATAGCAAAGGAGTTGGGCTGTTATAACACCCACAGTTACTGAATGGCAACAGTCACCACCAACCACACTGGGGATAAGGCAGCCTATTGAAGACCTTGCCTTATTTCCTAGACCTTCTCAATTCCAGTCTTCTTTATTTCCATTTGTTCTTGGCCACATGCAGAGCTAACCGATGTGATTTCAAACTCCAAACTCTAAAATAATTGTCTCTGATCAGAGACAACTCCCTGCCACTCTGTTCTCTCCCTTTCTCATACCAGACTTCACCTTGGCAATGACCACTAGTCCTTCCTACTCTCACTCCATGCCTTACTCCATTCCTCTCACTATCACTTTTACTGCCAGCCTGGGCCACATAACCAACCATGACTTACAATCTTTACTCTTCATTTAGCCACATTGCCCCCATCCTTTATACCCATGGTTCATTTGCAAACAGTTTCCTTCAAATGGAATACTTAATTTCACTTTTTTGGCTTGACAAATCCCTACTTATCTTTGAAGGGCTATCTAAAATGTCACTTCATAAAGAGATCTTGTTTCATGTAGCCAGGGAACAGCGCCTACAGTGGAATTTTGGTATTTGAGGTTTCCCATCATCTCTTTGCCTTTCTCACTGCCCATATTTCCTTTTGAGGAACTGGGTCCTCCCCATTTACTCATTTTTATAGGAATGTATTGAGAAGCCCTGTCATCCTTAACCAGGTCTGTCAGGCTCATTTTCCATGGAGTCTGCGGCAGAGAGGGGAATGTTCTACAAAGGCTGAGTCTAGTCCATCCCAGTAGCAGCATCTGCCTCTAGAAATGTGTTGGATCCTGCCTCTGTCCAATCGATTCTATAAGCATTCAACAGTTTCCTAATAAGTTCCTTTTTCAATTGGATTGGGTTTCAGTTCTTTTCAAACAAAGAATAGTTTTGTGCTCCCACAGTGCCTTATTATATAGTGTCTACCACACAGCATAATAATTTTATGTAAACAAGTCTGTGTTTACTGACAGACTGAGACAGTGTCTCGATCATCTGATCATCCTGTTATTCACAACATCTAGCATTGTGTCTAACACATTGTAGGTGTTCAATACTTAACTGATAAAATTAATAAATGAATGAATCACATAAAACAAGTTGTCCCTAGCTTTCTTCTCTCTCATTAATATCTGAAACAAGCAATTGGATCCTTTTTGTTCCAAAGTTTTTTTCTTGATTTTATTGAATACGAAGATTCTTCCTGAATTCCACAGTGATTAGGAAAACTTACAATCGAAATGCCAGCAAGAGAAATCATAGATTCCCAATGCTCCCATCATCCCGTAGAAAAGTGACCTGGGTCCAGGGATCACTGGACTTATAGGAAGTCTACTTGTTATACTATCTACTTAGAATATAATTATGAAAAAGAAGCCTTGTCAGAAGTGGGCTAATTGGGAAACCAGCTATCTGGCAAAGTCAGATGTCCAGCACCTGGAGACCTTGGGGGCCTGTGGGAAATAAATATCCCTCCAGAAGAAGGATTAAAAGGTAGCCCATAATGAGATGTGAGACCAAGTTGGGGCATCCCTTTATCCCTTCCCACAGGGAGACTAGCGAAGAGGCAGTTTGTTTCCCGTGCAATCCAGAGTAAGCATCTCCATCAGTTTCCTTTTTCATTTTGGTGGGGGGAGGGGGTTACTGGGAATTGAACCTATGAGTGATCTACCACGTACATTTCCAGCCATCACTTTATTTATTTATGTATGTATGTATTTATTTATTTATTTATGACAGGGTATCACTAAGTTGCCAAGGCTGGCCTCAGACTTGTCATCCTCCTGTCTCTGTCTCCCAAATTGCTGGGATTATAGGCATGTGCCACTGTGCCTGGCTCTGTTAGTTTCTTAAAGCTATCATAATAAAATATCATACACTGAGTGACTTAAATAACAAAAATTATGTATTGTCTCACACTGTGGAAGGCCAGGTTGATTTCATTCCAAGGCCTCTCTCCCTGTCTTGTGTACGGCCACCTTCTTGCTATGTTCTCTGTGAACATGCATCCCTCATGACTCTTTTTATAAGGACTCAGTTATATTGGGTTAGGGTACCACTCTAAAGGTCTCATTTTAACTTAATCACCTCTTTAAAGACCTTACTGATATTTGGAGGATCACAATTCAGGTCATAACAGCATCTAAGTAAGATATAAAGTAATGAAAATAAAAACAAGGAGTCATGAAATGTCAAAAATTTTCCACAAATTATGCTTTTGACAAACATTGAAATATAAATTCACCTAGTTGGAACATTTTCCATACTTGCTTGCTGCCATCTTTTTTTTTTTAAAGTATTTATTGATTTTTTTAGTTGTAGGTGGACAGAATATCTTTATTTTATTTTTATGCGGTGCTGAGGATCGAACCCAGTGTCTCACGTGTGCTAGGCGAGCATGCTACCACTGCGCCATAACCCCAGCCCGCTTGCTGCCATCTTAAATAAAGATCTGGCACACTTACTCCTCACTCTTTCTTGAGGCTCATCACCAGCACTTTTCTTAAATAGGACTAGTGCTTTTTTTTTGGTACCAGAGATTGAACTCAGGGGCACTTGAGCACTGAGCCACATCCCCAGCCCTATTTTGTATTTTATTTAGAGACAGGGTCTCAGTGAGTTGTTTAGCACCTCACTGTTGCTGAGGCTTGGCTTTGAACTTGAGATCCTCCTGCCTCAGCCTCCCAAAGTGCTACAGAACGCACATCTACCAGTTGGCTATTCAAGGACAGGGAGGCCCGTTACATCAAGTCCTCAAGTAATTTCCTGATTGTGCTTTCCCCAAATCTGAAAATTGTAAAACCATATAAGGAAATTGGCTGGGTATGGTGGTGCATGCCCTGTAATCCTAGTTACTCTGGAGTCTGAAGCAGGATGATTGCAAGTTCAAGATCAGCCTGGGCAACTTAGCCAGCCTCTACCTCAAAACTTAAAAATTTAAAAGGCTGAAATAGTAGCTTAATGATAAAGCATCCCTGGATTCAATCCTCAGTGCAAAACAAGGGAGAAATTAAAGCAACATGAAAATAGCTTTATTTGACAATTAAGTTCTCTTATAATAAAGAAAATTTTTAGTTCAATACATTTGGGACACCAAAAAAAAGAATTACAAATAAAAGTAAGTCATTGGTAGAAATTTGTGATGCAAATAATTTCTCAAATGCATATACTTGCAATCAAACTTTTAAAATTTATTCACACATTTTGAAAACATATTAATTAGAGCAATTAGTAGTCCACACACAGATTAGTAGGTTTCTCCATTGTTTTTCCCCTTTTAACCATGAATATAGATAACATATAACTCAAAGCAGAAATTAGATGCTAAAATGTCTTGGTGTTTCTAAATTGATAGAATAACTTAAAATTCAAAATAATTTTAAGCTGGCTTTTAAGTTAATTTATTTTTAAATTAAAAAAAGAAAAAAGACAATACTGATGGCTTGTCAGGAAGATGAAAAATAAGAGCCACTTAAAGTTCTTTGTGGTCTTGTTAATGAAGCATGAATCCCGATTGCCTTTCCTTTGAAATGGCTTCAGGCACTGTTCTCCTAATCAGAGATTTCTCTGAGTGCTGTAATGGACTTCAAGAAGCATTGTGATGTTATGAAAGGGTCTGTGTGCTTGTGTGTGTGTGTGTGTGTGTGTGTTTATGTGTCAGAGGGTGGGTAGGAACTGTAAATATGACTCTTCCTCATTGATTAACTGGTGACAATGTTTTAAAAATTGTGAAGTGTTACATAAATGTTTGAGAAATACCATTATTATAGCAGGTAAAATTCCAATTCTGTGCCTGGGCATGCAGCTCATTGGTAGAGTGCTTGCCTAGCATGTGTGAGGCCTAGGGTGTAATCCCCAGGATGTGATCCCCAGTACCACATCCATGGGAAAAAAAAAATCAGTTTAAATTTTTTCTTAAATCTCATAAAATTGACTCTGAACCCCCAACCCTGAAAGGCAAGTTATTATTGGTAGCCTATGTATTTTCCCGGAGGTCTTAGGAAGGTCTAAGGAGGAAGAGAAGCCCTGGGCAGAGCAAAATTTTTAAGGAGAGTGTCTCCTCTCCTTTTAGATACATATTGGTCATCTTGGAGATGCCTACTGCCTGTGTCCCTAGGTTCCTTTGGAATCTTAATGCTCTGGGGCATATGGACCATAATCAAACAAAGGAAGCATTGACATCTGGGGCTGAGAAGCTGGTGCCTAAGATCATACCTCTAGAGTATGCTAGGCAAATCCTGCTTCTGCTTGCACAACCTTGAACCCCTTTCCTAGGCTGGGAACAATTCTCTCCCTCCCGCCATAAAGCATTTCTCTGAACCTGCTCACCCACCAAACCCTTATACAAAACACAGTGAGATGTTACCTTTTTAATCTGCCTTCTGCCCTACCAATGCCCCGAGCTAGGCAAGAGTACAAAATGATCTTTTAGAAATCCTTTATACCCATGATATTAAAAAAAAACAAAACAAAACAAGTAGAGCAAAGCTAAACTAACAGTGCCTTCACAATATCAGCACATTATTTAAAAAATATAAAACATAGAAATAATACTATTTTCATTTCCTTGTTTGTCCACATACAGTAAGAGAGCAAGCAAAGAAAAATTTCACAGATGAAGGAGATGATCTATTTAATATGGGCATCAAGATTCTCCAGGAGTCTAAAAGCCAAAAACAAAAGTCAGAGTAAGTCTTTATGTAGTTACCTTAGCTGAATTCAATTTCCAGGTTAAAGGGGAGAAAATCCAAAATCTAGTTTGTCATTTAAAGCTTATTGGAATAATACATTCATTTGCTCATAAACTTTTGTTTTTAAAGGGATCCACTGGTATTTAAAGAATACCACACATTATCACCCTAAACAAAGAGGAGAATTATGTATGAGATTGGGGTCCCTTTACATTAAGTGAAATGCAGAATTTAGGCACTGATCTGAATGTTCAAGCAAAAACATCATTTTGGCTTTAATTCATTGGGTATTTCAAATGAAATAAAATGTGTTATTTGAATTAGAGCAGTTGCTGTTGTAGCATGTTTTATTCTGCCGAACTGAGCATTTGCACAGCACCTTATGGTTTCAAAGAATTTCCATGCATGCAATTCTATTTTATTCCCAGATCAGTCTTAGGAGGCAAGAAGTGCTTCATTTTTTCCTCCTTCAAAAATTGGAAAAATGATTTTAAAGTGAGGTGACTACAGATACATAGCTGGGAGGAGACCAGGCTGTGGCTACATGGTCTTACTCCATATCCTTTCTTTTTCTTTTTCTTTTTCTAAAGGAAGACAGAAATATCTTCTCTCTTCTCTCCCAGTGAAAGGGCACAAATGGAGGTCACCCTTCAAGGCTCTAAGACCTTTGGATAAAATCCTAGCTCTATCATTTACTGGCTGTGTGGTCCTGGACAAGTTACTAAACTTCTTTATGCCTTGGATAATACACTCAAGCTCTTTGAACAGTGCCTGGTACAGAGTCATCAGTACACAGTGTTATTTTCATTTCTAGCCCCCAATTGGTAAATGAAAGGTATGGAGGCCAGGAAAGCAAGAGCGTTTTGAACTAATAGAAGAAATAGTCCCTGAACCCCTAACAGGACTTCTCGTTTTCACACAGACTAGGCACACTAGTCCTGGAAATGAATCCTAGAGTTGTGGAAACCAGCCCTAGACAAAGCAAGAGCAGAATCCAGCCTCTGAGGAGAGTATAGAGGATGAGGGGCAGTCAACTGTGAACTCGGCTATAACATCATGAGTGTCCATTTATCAAGCACCTACTTTGTGCTAATTACTGTTGCATGCGTAATGTTATCCTTTGCTCTCAAGGACACTGTGAGGCATAGATTATTATTCCCAAATTACAGTACAGGAAATGAAGAGTTAAAAAGCTATAATTCTTCGTAAGTGACAAGAAGAAAGAAGTGAGGGAGTTTTTTTGTTTGTTTGTTTCTATCTAGAGGAAATCAACTTAGAAGCTTGTATAAGAGCAAAGGAAACACCCACAATAAAACCTGGGCGTCACACTGAACATTCCTGGGGGCTATCATGATGAAGACAGGTAAAATCAGTCCCCCAAAGTACAATCTAGCCTTATAGGAAAGTCATTTCACTAAGGCATCCACTGAGTAGATGAGTGAAAATAGTGAATTCTCAACCCCAGGGAACCCCTAGATTCCGTCTGATGGGACAAAATCACCCTTAGAATATCCCAAGTAACTAACCAGTTAGTCTTGAAGGGAGTGTTCCACTTTGGCTTAAGTAGTGGGAAGAAAACACTGTTTTATTAGTAAACTATCTATCAGTGTGGGACACTTTATGATAGGCTGTTCTTACCCAGACTGTCTTGATTCAGTGCTTTCCCAAAAGTGACAGAAGAGTAGCTTATTTTCACAGTAGCTAGATGCATCTATGGGTACAGGATACCTAAAGCTGAATCTCCTGACCCTTCTAAGTTGAAAGCAATGGAGAATTGAAATCAAATCTGTTTATAGAAAGAGATCCCAGGAGTTTATGGGAAAGCCAGGCAAAGCCTCTTGTGTTATCAGGATAGCCTATTCTGTCCTTAAATCAGTCATACCTGTATGATCATGTCTGAGATTCAGGAAGGGTGAGAGAAAAATGAATGCATACCCTACTGACTAAAGGGGAATCACTTCATTCCCATATAGATAAAGGTTTGAACTTGCAATCCTCCTGCCTCAGCCGCCTCAGCTGCTGGGATTATAGGCATGCACTACTGTGCCCAGCCATCTTGTTATATATGAATATGGAACGTTGTTGAATAAGTCAGTGCTGTTAAAAATATAGATATTAGCTGGGCATGGTGGTGCACACCTATAATCCTAGCGGCTCAGGAGGGTGAAGCAGGAGGATCAGAAGTTCAAAGCCAACCTCAGCAACTTAGCCTCTAACCAACTTGTCTCTAAATAAAATATTTAAAAAGGACTGGAGATGTGGTTAAGTGCCCCTGGGTTCAATTCCTGGTATCAAACAAACAAACATATTATTCAAGCATATATCAGAGAGACACAAACTTGTTTGGGGGAGTCAGGAAATCTTAGTGGCTAATAGCATTGGTCCTTCATTAATAATCACTCTATCAGCAAAGAAGTTGTGGGGATAAGATGCCACTCCACAACAACTTATTGGTATGCATTGGCAAAACATTTGGCCTCACCTCCCCCAGTACCTACATTAGTATCCAATGCTAGATTCTTTTTTTTTTTTTTTTTTTTTTTGGTACTGGAGATTGAACTCGGGCACTCGACCACTGAGCCACATCTCCAGCCCTATTTTGTGTTTTATGTAGAGGCAGGGTCTCAGTGAATTGCTTAGCGCCTCACTGTTGCTGAGGCTGGCTTTGAACTCGCGATTCTCCTGTCTGAGCCTCCCTAAGTGCTGGGATTATAGGCTTGCGCCACTGCGCCCAGCTCCAATACCAGATTCTTTATAGATGATACAGACAGCTAACTGAATTTTATTGTTGAGATCTATCCCTGCTGCCCACTTTCTCCCACTTTTTCCTTCTTGAGGACTGCAGTCCAAATTTCAATCTTGTCTAACCAGAAGCAACTTTCCTTGGCCCTGTATTCTGCTTCTGGTATCCTTATATCACCTTGGATTTTTCTGACAGGGAAGCCAGTGCCCACTCTGACCATTGAATCAAAGATATCTAACAAGGACTTGTTTTATAGCCTGTTGTTGCCTTCTGGGACCACACTGGATATACTATGGGATCCACCTAGAGCCCCTCTTGGGTTTCTGTGTCCTAGTGTCTGTTGATGCCCTTTGTGTTCCAGTAAGTTATGTAGTTGCAGCAGCAAGCCATGTGACAGAAGGGCACAAGGGGGGTCTGTATCCTTATATCAGGCTCTTTTCCTGACACCTAAGCTGGGTGTCAGACGTTTACCTTCTTCCTTGTTTGTCTTTCAGCCTCCAGAATCTCAGCATGCCTTAACCATGGTTTAATTTCTTTCTTGATATCCTAGCTTCTGGTTTTCCACCTATTTTCATTCCACAAGAGTATTAACTACTTTAACATTAAGACTCCAATTCTAACTGGATGTCTGTCTGAGGTGCATCTTGCTTGCCTGGTCTATTATACTCCAGCCTTTGCCCAAGGGCAGCCCATTTTTAGCATCAGTGTGGATAGGCTGTACACAAAATTGACTCTCCTGATCATTCTGAAGTGGAAGGAGTAGTAGGTGTGGGTGTGTGTGCGTGTGTGTATTCCTATGTTTGAGTCAAGGTCATGGATAGAGGTTAAAGCTTTCTGGTTTTGCAGCTACCAAAAAATGGAAGTTAGAAAAGTAAAAATAAATCCCCAAAGTACTCTTTGTCTCTGACATGTTTTGACCTTGTGAGACTCTCCATTACTTGTTATACACATCAAGTCCAGGTGACTTTTGATTAGGACTCAGAAAACACTGTGCAAGGTAACACTATGACATCTATATTTTTAATCACTAATTTTTCATACCATTTACCACCTAATTACAGAACAATTATTATGCTATAAAACTTTAGGATCAGTGTAATTGTCCTAATGATAATAGCTAAATGTACTGAGTGGTAACTCTGAACCAGGCACTATGTCAAGCATTTTACATGAAGTATCTCATTTAATCTTCACAGTATGCCTATGAAGTAAGTATCCCTATTGCAAAGCTGAAGGAGATTAAGTAACTTGACTGAAGTCCAACTAATAAGTGGTAGAACCAGGATTCAAACCTAGGAAATCAGACCTGTAGAGCCCTAGCCATTAAAGTTGTGTTTGGTTGTTGTTTTTCCAAACAGTTTGGCTTTGTTATATTTAAAAATAGTTTTGTTTCAGAAAATTATTTTGGAACATGAATATATCATAATTTTCATGATATAAATTTCTTAGATGTAACATGGCAATTTTGATTATTCTTATATTTCATTTTATAAAACAAATATTTATAAATAGTGGGGGTGGCCATGGGGTAGTCCACTATCTTAGAATAAGTACCTCAATTTTTCACTTCATTTGGTATATAAGCTTGAGCATGGAATATTGTATATATTTTTCCTTTTTAGTGGCTTTATTATTTGTAAGATATGTTTGAAATTGTAATCCTAGATTTATCTAGAGACAAAAGAAACCTACTGGTCTAGCTAGATATGTAATGGACTGCAGCTAACCTGCATTATTAGTAGCAATAACAACTGGGTCCTACTTGTTAGGGTGAAATCATATGATGGAACAGAAAACTTCATTTTTGTAAATCAACCCTCTGACTTTATATTCTTGAACCAGAGCCTACATGCTTTTTGCCAAAGCAGCTGACATGGGAAATTTGAAAGCTATGGAGAAAATGGCTGATGCTTTGCTATTTGGAAATTTTGGCATGCAAAACATAACAGCAGCGATCCAATTATATGAGTCCTTGGCTAAAGAAGGATCATACAAAGCCCAAAACGTGAGTTTTGAAAGAAAATGAAACCTTAAATAGTCACATCCTGAAATAACTACAGACAAGTCACATTTAAAAGGAGTTGAGCAACATATTTCCACTCAACTGCATGAACCCAGACCTAGGGAAGCTACCACCAGAAAGAAAAAGTGGTGTCAAGGCAGGAAGACGGCAGGAACCCTGGGTAAATTGTTCTAGCTCCACGGGTGACTTTCAGCAACCAAACAGACCTGCTCTCTAATCCACCTTCCTATTTTTCACATCCATGTATGTGTTTTGATATCACTTGAGACCTCTAAACCTCTAACATAGTTAAATTTTATAAAAATGTATTCATCTACATGAAGAAATATGTAACTGAATTTATTATCTTAGGGTAATATATTTGCCTGACTTTTAATTTTCAAATATTTTACAAGCTAAATATGTTTCCTTTTCTATTTTAATAAATGTATTTCATTTTATTCCAAGAATAACAAAACCATTTGATAGAAGATCTGGAAAACAAATCTATAAAAAAAGTAAGCCTGTCACAAGCTAACCATCTTGAATCAACTACTGTTAAAACTGCTCTATACTTTCACTTGGCTTTTTATTCTGTGCATCTCTCTTTTACATCAATGTAATTACAATGCAAGTGCATATATCATTTTCTTTTTGGCTACTTTCACTTAATGCTGTAGCAAAAGCACATTTTCATATTGCTATAGTCTTTTTTTTTTTTTCTTGAATCAGACTTCAGAAAGAAGAAAGTAATCTAAAAAGCCCCACCCAGAGCTTTTTTGTTGTTGTTGTTATCATCCAATAAGATCCAGAAACTAAGCTTTGGAGTCAGACTGACCTAAATTTGAATCCACTGTGACATGTGCTTATTGGATAATCTATTTAACAAAACCCTTTCCCCTTCTGCATGAGAATTTGACCTTAGGTTCACTCTCTCATTCTGTTTCCCAGGTAATCTGATAGAAATAAAATGCTATTTTTAGTTAGCATTGGTTATGATGGAAATGGCCTCTAATAGGCAAACTGCCTTGGGAATGGGAGCAGTTGTAATGAATCATTAAACCTGATAGTTGTAGTAATTCCTGTGGGGACCTTGTGCACTATGCCTGTGGAGAAGGAGGCTTTTACATAAGGGTGGCTTTCATACTACCCAGTGTGGGTCTCACCTCCTTACATGGGAGTCATCTTCTGAGGCATCAAAGATGATGGCTCCTGGAGGATTGTGTGAATTGCTACATGGACTTCCACAGAAAACATGACATTACCCTGCTGGCACACTGTGGGGCCTGTACCTGATCCACCTGAATAAGTGGCAGCAAATGTAGCCTATGGGATTCCTGTGAGTCTGTGTTTGGTTGAACCAAAAGAAGTTGGACCAGAAGACCCCTGTTGGGTGGGGAAACTTCTCTAATCTTCATCTGTAAAGTTAAGTTAATGATAAAAATGTGGGTACTATGTCTGGGTCACTGGTATATCTCTAACATTTAGCACAGTGTCTGGGAAAATAAATATAAGTTAAATGAGTTATTAATCAATGATGAATGACTTAATGGAGTTATTGTGAGAATTAAAATAATATGTGAAGGCATTCAGTTCTTCTATGCTGGGAACATTGTAATCATTCATGATTAAAAAAGGAGATAAGACAAGTGAGGTGGTACATACCTGTAATCCTAAGGCAGAAGGACCACAAGTTGAAGGCCAGCCTCAGCAACTTAGCAATGCCCTGTCTCAAAACAAAAACTTTAAAGAGCTGGGGTGTAGCTCAGTGGTAGAGTGCTTGCTTAGCATGCATGAGCATGAGGTCCTGGTTCAATCCCCAGCCTGGCAAAAACAAAATAAAACAAAACAAATACAGAGATAGTGTGAAAGAATACAAAGTTTCAGTTAGAGAGGAGGATATAAATATGATTGTGCCCACTGTTATTATTCTAGAATTTTCCCCATGAATATAGAATTACTATTTTACAAAAAAATAAGATCATACTTATTCACTGCTCCCATAATCATCTTTTTTAATTAAAAGTTATATTTTTTCATAATCTGCTCTTTATTCACTTAATGTCTTTCCATATAAATACAAACAGATCAGCATCATTTTAGAGATCCATACAATCTTAATTAATTTATGTTGTTGAATACTGTTTTTAATGCAGGGAATTTTTCTTGCATATAGACATAAAATAATTTCATAAAAAAGATTTGTAAATGTTATAATAAAATGTGAAAAATATTAAACCTTCATTTCCTATATTTGGCTAACCAAAACTATAAATTTCCAAGACAAACCAAATATTATCACGATTTTCAACACTAAAAATGATGTCACCTAATTCTTTTTCAAACTAGCTCAGTATTTCACTAGTTCAACTAGTGAATGTGTATTTGCTTTTTTTTAGCCCACTATGTGCCTAACATAATCCAGTTGATGGAGAGAAAAAGGTAAATAGATTAAAATTCTTCTGAGTCAATCTGAAATAGAAACAAATAATTTTAACACAATTTAGGTGGACTACAGTTAAGGCATATACATAAAATGCTTTAGGCATAGAAGAGAGTCCGATTAGTTCTGTCCAGAGCAGGTAAAGGAAGTAATATTTGCTTTGAGTCTAGAAAATGGGCTCAAGGCAATATCAAAGATATTATTTATTTATACCTTAAGAAAGCATTTGATACAAGGTCAAAGTATGACTATCCCCCAAAATTCTATATTAATATAAATCATACTTAAAAGACTTGGATTTAGAGAAGGAAGTTAAAGGAATACAAATAGGAAGAGTTCAAATGATTTCTTCTGATGACACAATCCTATATTTAGAAGACCCAAAAAACTCCACCAGAAGACTTCTAGAGTTGATAAACAAATGTAGTAAAGTAGCAGGATACCAGACCAAGATACATAAATCAATCCCTTTCCTATACTCCAATAATGAATCTGCTGAAAAATAAATTCAGAACACTATCTCATTCAAAAAAAAAAAAGCCTCAAAAAAATAAAACTTGGGAATTAATCTAATGAAGGATGTGAAGGACCTCTACAGTGAAAAAAAAATTGAAGAAGACACAAGAAGATGGAAAGATCTCCCACATTCTTCAATAGGCAGAATTAATATTGTTAAAATGGCCCTACTACTAAAAGCAGTATACAGATTCATTGCAGTCCTCATCAAAATACCAATGACATTCTTCAAAGAACTAGAAAAAAGCAGTTATGAAATTCATTTGAAATAATAAGAGATCCAGAATAGCCAAAGCAATCCAGAGCAAAAAGAATGATGCTGGAGGCATTGCAATAACATCTCAAATTATATTACAGAGCTATAGTAACAAAAACAGGATGGTACTGGCACCAAACAGACATGAAGACCAATGGAGTAGAATAAAACATACAGAGAAAACCCCACACAAATACAGTTATCTGCTACTAGACAAAAGTGCTAAAAACATACCTTGGTGAAAAGATAGCCTTTTCAACAAATGATGCTGGTCAAACAGGAAATCTGTACATAGAAGAATGACATTTTACCTCTATCTCTTTCCCTGTGTAAAAGTCAACTCAAAGTGGATCAAATACCAAGGAATTAGATCAGGAACTCTGCAAATGCTAGAAAACAATGTAGGCCCAACACTTCAACATGTTGTCGTAGGAGCCAACTTCCTTAATAAGACTCCTACAGCATTAGAAATAAAACCAAAAATCAGTAAGTGGGATGGCATTAAATCAAGAAGCTTCTTCATGTCGAAGGAAACAAGAGCATGAAGAGAGAGTCTATAGGATGGGGGAAGATATTTGCCATCTGTTCCTCAGATAGGAGGAATTAATATCCAGAATATATAAAGAACTCAAAATACTTAACATCAAAAAGAAAACAAATAACCCAATTAATACATGGGCAAAAGAACTAAGCAAACACTTTTCAAAAGAAGAAATACAAATGACCAGCAGATATATATTTAAAAAATGTTCAACATCTCTAGCAATTAGGGAAATGCAAATCAAAACTACATTGAGATTTCATCTCACTCTAGTCAGAATGGCAGTTTTCAAGAATACAAATAATAATAAGTGTTGGCAAGGATGTGGGGAAAATATGATCAAGCTACCCCACTCTTCAGTATATATCCGAAAGATCTATAATCAGCATATTATAGGGATATAGCTACATCAATGTTTATAGCAGCACAATTCACAATAACCAATTCTATGGGACAACCTAGGTGCTCTTCAACAGATGAATGGATAAAGAAAATGTGGAACTTATACACAATGGAGTATTGCTCATCCATAAAGAAGAATGAAATTATGGCATTTTCTGTTAAACGGTGGCACTGGATATTATCATGCTAAGTGAAATAAGCCAGTCCCCAAAGTCAAAGATTCAATGTTTTCTCTGATATGTGAAAGCTGATTCAAAATAAAGGGGAGAAAGATAGATAAAAGGGGTATAACTAATTAAAACAAATTAAAAATTAAAATTTTTTAAAAAAAGATAAAGGGGAAAAACAGAGAGAAAGGAAAAGGAGGAGTTCCAACAAAACAGAAGGAAGACAGGAGGACTAGATGAAGGGGATTGAGGGGGAGGGTGCAGGGATGGTTGAAGGAAAGAACAGTGAAATGATTCTAATCTAACCTTCCTATGTACATATATGAATATACCACAGTGAATCTCACCATCATTAACTTAGAAAAAAACAAAGACAAGCCGGGTTTGGTAGCACACGTCTGTAATCCCAGCAGCTCAGGAAGCTGAGGCAGGCAAGTCCAAAGCCAACATCAGCAAAAGCGAGGCATTAAGCAACTCAATGAGACCCTGTCTCTAAATAAAATACAAAATAGGATGTCTTAAACTTATGAGTAAGGAAAATAACTATTCAAGGTGATGCTGGAATCCTCACTGCTAATGTGAGACAAATTTTTAAAGCGGGTAAAGTTTGCCCCTAAAGTGACCTGCCTACTTTGTGGGATGCCTGGGAATTGCCATCTGCCCGTTCCCTCTACATGGAAAAAATAGATAGTTCTTTTCTTTAGAATTAGTGAGTAATAGAAGTAGTCCCTAGTGTAGTGAATTTCCTTTTTGACGTGTTCTTTACATTAAAAAAAGAAAATACAAAATAGGACTGGGGATGTGGCTCAGTGGTCGAGTGCCCCTGCGTTCAATCCCTGGTACCCACCCCCCCGCCCCAAGAAAAAGACCAAAAAAAAGTAAATAGTGGAAAGATTAGTAGAGTAGAGGGAGGGGAACAAGGAGAGGAAGGAGAAGGAAAAAGGGAAATGCTGGGGACTGAATTAGAGCAAATTATATTCCATGCCTTTATAATTATGTCAAAATGAATCCTAATGTTATGTAAACTAAAAAGAACCAATAAAAATGAAAGAAAGCTCATATGGATTTAGAGCTGAAGTCAAAGTTTCACTCTAGTTCATGTGGTTATTGCATCCAGTTAGTTCCTTTAGTTAATGTGGTTACCTGTAGTCAGTTATACCTAGTTATTGTTACTCTAGTTAGAGTGGTTATTGTACATCCACAGACCACTCTCTAATCCAATTGCTTGCTATTGGCTTTAAGGAGAATCCGATGGGAGAATATTGGCTGAGTGCTAACTTAATGCCAGAAGGAACATATAAGACAACTAGCCATGTATTATCACAGTCATCTTTTTTAGAGAAAAACAGGCATTGTAGGAACAGCGTTCCAGGAAATGTACAGTTAGTTACAGGCTTCAGGGTGTCAGGATGCAGAGCAGGGGTTCCTAAGCCAGAAGATTTGATTGTTGTTGACTCCAGACTCTACAACCTAGTATCTCTAACATCTTTTGTTTATTCTTTTGGTATCCCTGAAGAAGTTAGTTCTCCATACCTCAAATTTCCCAAGCCTAAAATAAGATTGATAATAATATCCATAGTATTTCACAAGGTTGCTGTAAGAACTAGATAATATCCACAAGAGCCCTTAGCAAATGTTAAAGAACATTAACAAATACTGCTGTATAACAGTTTTAGTCTCAACAGCTTTGTCTTTGGGGTTAGTCAGTCCTCGATTTGCATCTCAGCTCCAACACTGGCTCCTCATTACTTGTCTTTTCTGTCTCAATTTCCTCATCTGTAAAATGGGGAGATTTGTCTAGTATATCTGTGTATGGTCTCAAGGAGGATGGGTGAGAAGAAAAAAGTTATGATCCGAAAGATCTGATGTGTAAAATTCAGCCATATTGTTTGCTGAAATACTGAAATGTTACAATATTGATTAGTAAGAAGCCTCTGCCCAAGCCCCTCTTTTGCCCTTCCTGACATCCTGGACACCCTTATTCCTCACTCAGACTGTCTTCCTCCAAAACTCCCCATGAACAGGAAGACTCAGGACCCTATTGTATTCAATTCTAATGCCTTGGTAGATTTGACTCTATATTTTGACTATCATTCCTTCATCACTATAGGAAAATCTGTTTCCAATAGCAAGTCCTTTTGCACTTGATTTATTTTATTTTATTTTATTTTTTGCACAAAGAACAACTACTTAAGGAGATTTTGTACCATGAACAACATTTAATTTGACGGCTGATGGCTCGATTAAGCTGGATACAGGCCATCCATATTGATTACAACTCTGAAATGGAACTGGCTAGATGTCCACCTTTCTTCTACTATTTGGGCCAGACTGATATAGGAATCCTGCTTACACTATTGAAAGTATTTCTGGGAACTGTGAGAACAATGTTACGACAAAAATGTGGCTAAAGAAACTGGAATATGACAGAACAATAATGAAAGAGAGAGAGAGAGAGAGGAGGAGGAAGGGAAGAAGAAAGGAGGGAGGAGAGAGAGGGAATGGCAGAGGTAGAGAGAAAATAAGGACAACCGCCATCTCTCATGGGAAATGGAAGGAAGGGAAAGGGAAATCAGGAATACTGAAATATAATAACTAGAAGAGCCTGGAGTGTCAGAGATCTAGCGCAGACACAAATCAATGAAGAAAAACAAAACCAAAAGAAGATAAGAATTCATATTGTAAAGTGGCATTGAGCGGGGAGAGGACAATGCAGTTTCAGGCTATTATACAAAGGTAAGCTGGATAGAGGAAAAGAGGCATACTTATTTCTTTTCATACACCTTAAATGGTTCAACTAGTAAAAATCCAAATAAACTGAAGGAAATCCTGATAAGAGCAACAAAAGTAATTAAGGTTATAAACACAGCCCATTGAATTGGTTATCAAAGGATCTATAATAATAATGAGAACTAATAATTAATAACCTTTATAAAATAGTGGAAATTGAGGATTTTTCAGTCAGATCCTAGAGGATGTCCTATAAGATATTGTGTCTTATAAGTCTAGAAGTAGATAAGGTATTCATTTTTTACTTCAGAGTTAAACAGACTTTTTCCCTTCGTATTGACGAACTGTGCTCAACAGGAAATGAGTTAGTTTTCCAAACAGGAAAGTAGAATTAAACCTCTTTTGTTTTAGTAATCAAGAAATTGATAATTCATATTTTATTACCCTTAACGTTTAAGTTAATTATGGTAATCTCTAAGTGATGGTATTATGTATGACTATTATTTTCTTATTAAAAAATACTTTTCTAGCT
>PVHX01007552.1:22876-90469 GCA_004024805.1 Geosciurus inauris
AAAAAAAAAAAAAAATACTTTTCTGAGCCTGGCACTTCTTGAAGTGTTTCATGGAAGGACTATAGTAGGTAGCACTATGTTACTACTGAAAAAGAGTCACCTTAGTATCAACCTAATGATCAGTTTGATAATTCTAGGATTACCTGTGTAGGATATTTCTCCTTGATGTTAATGCTCCTTTTGTATTAAGAGTACAGACAGTATCTGAGTTACTCATTAGGGTTTATTCATGCTTTTCTTTAGTATGCAATTTGAGCAAGAACTATTGATCACAGGTGCTTTCAAGCCTCAAACAGTAATTAAAGGAAAACGGTTTAATATTTTTTTCTCCTTTAGTAATTTCTTATATAAAAAGCAAAAGAAGAGCCAGGCACGGTGGTGCAAGCCTATAATCCCAGCACTTTGGGAGGCTGAGACAGGAGAATTGCGAGTTCAAAGCCAGCCTCAGCAATGGCGAGGTGCTTATCAACTCAGTGAGACCCTGTCTCTACATAAAACACAAAATAGGGCTGGGGATGTGGCTTAGTGGTCGAGTGCCCCTGAGTTCAATCTCCAGTACCAAAAAAAAAAAAAAAAAAGCAAAAGAAGGAATATTTAATTTTTAAATTATTATTATGGAACCTGAGTAATTTGTTTTGAAGTACAATAAAATATCCTTTACACTTAACTATTTACATTTAAATCCCAGCTACCATAACACTTCCTTAAAAACCATGGCACAATGGTCGAGTTCAGAATCAAGTCTTATCAACAGTCCAATTTGCTGAGCTTGACCTTTTAAAACCACTTAAAGTGTCATTACTGTCATCTCTATTTTGTAACTTCTCTTTTGACTTAGACCTTATTCTTTACTGGATTAAGATTTAATCATTCAATAATCCATTTTATTTCATCTCACCCTGACCTCAGGAAAAGATTAAATACTAAAAACTGGTGATTGTGAAGTTGTGAGGTAACAATGCCCAAGTGTAAAGGACCAGGACAAGGCTGCATTGGCAGTATATTTTACTGCTTGACAGTTCACAGCTTTTGATTTCCTCTAGTTCCCTGGCATGCATTAAGCAACGTAATAAAATAAAATGAAAGTTGGATCCTCCAGAGAATTAATTCAAAATCATTCAGTGTTATTTTTCTATTAAAGAGAGAATAAGTATGACCAGGGTTTGATTGTCATGATTTTAGCCCCTATTTTTTAGAGTGAGCTTTATACATAGAGGAAAACTCCCCTCCCCAGTCACAATAGAACTTTTTTTTTCTTTTTGGTACTGGAGATTGAACTCAGGGGCACTCAACCACTGAACCACATCCCCAGCCCTATTTTGTGTTTTATGTAGAGACAGGGTCTCACTGAGTTGCTTAGCACCTCACCATTGCCGAGGCTGGCTTTGAACTCGCAATTCTCCTGTCTCAGCCTCCCTAGGTGCTGGGGTTAAAGGGTTGTGCCACCACACCAGGCTCACAATGGAACTTTAACACCCACAATCCTCTTCACAACCTCATGAGCTTACATATTTTTCCAGGGGAATCAGACCAAATTGTGTGCTAGGCTCTGCACAAAAGGGTACACTGTTGGTGAAATTGTCTTAAAATACAAACTTACTGAATAGGACTGTACTTTCGTTTTCTTATATAAAGGTCAGTGTATTTGTTTACTGTCAACGTTTCTGAATAAATGAGCCAGATTCTAAATTGAGCAAAATAAAAAATTGCCAAGAGTTGCAAGAAAAATTTTAAAATCTAGTATTGGCTATAGATGTCCTTAAAAAGAGCCAATTTAGCCATTTTAAAATATACATTACAAGGGTTAAAGAAGTACAAGGATTGCAGATGCTTTCCATTTGTAATAACAGCCTTTATGATTAACTTCCCTAAAAAGAGAATCTTTAAGACTTTAAAGAGGAATTTGCAGAATCATAGAAGATATTTTTCCTTTTCAGTATATTTATATAAATGACTTATACATGTTAGAGCTATTATCCTTTTGGAAAGTGAACTCTGCTGTCAATTTCCTAATTTAAAAAGTAACAAAGTTCTTTATCCTAGAAATTGCACTAAAAAGTTTAAGAAATTGCTCACTTTTTGACTTGATTAAATTATTAGACCTGGATGCATCTTGATTTTAGACATTTGACAAAATCTCACATGACATTCTCACGAACTTGGAGGTAAAAATATAAATGTGAGTTTGATAACGGTAGATGGAAAGTGGTTATAGTAAGTGATACTTGAAGAATGGACGGGAGGAGGACAAGCCTGGAGATTTGTACTAGTCCAGATAAGAACTAAGAATAGCTCACAGTAGAAAGGTGCTGGAAGAAATGAATTTGAGGGACATTACATCCCAATAAATCCATCATAAGTTGAAAATGCATTTAATACACATCACCTGCCAAACATCATAGCTCAGAAACACAGTATACAGGGCTGGGGTTGTGGCTCAGTGGTAAAGTGCTTGCCTTGCACATGTGAGGCACTGGGTTTGACTTTCAGCACCACATTAAAAAAACAAAACAAAATAAAAATATTGTGTCCATCTGTAACTAAAAAAATTTTAAAAAGAAAAGAAACACGGTGTACATTGAAGGTTGGTTGTTTACCCTCACGATCACGTGACTGACTGGGAGGTGTGGCTCAAGGCTACTGTTCAGTCCAGCATCCCAAGATAGCATTGTGTCCTATATCACTAGGCAAGGAAAAGGACAAAATTCAAAATTTGAAGTATAGTTTTTACTGAATGTATATTGCTTTGCCCCAGTGTAAAGCTGAAAAATCATAGGCTAAATCATCATAAGTTGGGAACCATCTATCCTAGACTTAAATATCCCTGCTCAGTTTGGTGTTTCATCCTGATGTTTGATAACTTCTTAACTGGGATCTGAAATTCTCATAAAGGCTTTCAGAGCCAGGCACAGTGGCGGATGCCTGTAATCCCAGCAGCTGGGGAGGCTGAGACAGGAGGATTGCTAGTTCAAAGCCAGCCTCAGGAATGGTGGCTAAGCAACTCAGTGAGACCCTGTCTCTAAATAAAATACAAAATACGGCTAGGGATGTGGCTCAGTGGTCGAGTGCCCCTGAGTTCTATCCCTGATACCAAAAAAAAAAAAAAAAAAAGGCTTTTGGATCATATATTATGTCTCTTGTGGGACGCAATCTGGAGCTTCCTATTCTGCCATCTTGCTCTGTGATTGGACTTTTACTTTTTAATCAATATGCTTCTTACTGTTTTAATATTTTACATCAATCCCATTTCATTTTAAAACTGTGAATTATAAATGTTCAAATTCAATTTTTAAAATACTGAAAGAAAAAAACTTATTTCCAAGAAAGAAAAAACATAAAGACCACTGTTGTGGTACTCCCCCTACCCTCTATCAGGAATTGAACCCAGGGGCGCTTAACCACTGAGCCCCATCCCCAGACGTTTTTTAATATTTTATTTTGAGTCAAGGGCCTTGCCAAGTTATTGAGCTTGGTTCTGGACCTGTGATCCTCCTAATTCAGCTGCCCAAGCTGCTGGGATTGTAGATATGTTCCACTGCACTGGGCAAGACCACTGGTTTATAATATTTGATTATCATGATCTTTTCTAAAGTAGAGTAAGAATTAACTTATATTCACATATATTATACAATCTTCTGACTACTGTGAACTTTCCCAAAATCTTACAGCCTTACACTTTGTTATGGCATAAGAAAGAAATATTACAAATTCTTATAGAGCAGGTGTTCTAAGTGTGCCTTATCAGTATAGATAAGAATTGTGAAATAAATTAATTTGTTGATTTTCATTTTTTCTTTTGCACTTTAGGCATTAGGATTTTTGTCTTCTTATGGAATAGGAATGGAATATGATCAAGCCAAGGTAAAGTTACTTTTTTTCTACAACAAAATTGATTTCTTTAAAAGATGCTTTGAATAGAATCTATTCTTTAAATAAAGGGGCCCACTATACTATGATGGTTAAAAGCCCCAGCTAAACAGAAATTTAGCTGTCTTCTACCACAGGTTTCTTAAAGTCTTATATTTTGGGTTCTTCCATGTAGATAGGTAATATCTACTTTATAGGGATTTTATGATGATGAAATATCATATGTAATGCCCTTATCACAGACTCCACAGCCTGATAACTCCCAAATAGATAGCAACCATCTCAATAAAACAGAGTGAAAAATTGGAATTTATTTTGAAATAGCTCAAGGTTCATTGTGGGTAAGAGTAAAAAAGCAATGGTTGGTTTGAGTTTTAAATTTAGAAAACTAATATAATTTTATTTTATTTTATTTTTTTACTTTAGGCTCTGATATATTATACATTTGGAAGTGCTGGAGGAAGCATGATGTCCCAGATGATTTTGGTTTGTAAATGAAATATTCTTGGGCCAAAGTAGGCATATTATGAAGACAGCATTAATTAAGAATATACATGCTTGTGTTTTAGGGGTACAGATATTTGTCAGGAATCAATGTTCTACAGAATTGTGAAGTTGCCCTAAATCATTACAAGAAAGTGGCAGATTATAGTGAGTAATTTTTATAATTTATTTTAAGATAAACAGACTGGGGACTAGCAGGTGTGGCTCAGTGGTTCACAGTGTTTGCCTAGCTTGCGCAAAAGCCTGGGTTTCATCTTCAACTCTACAAAAACAAACAAACAAACAAACAACAAACCAAATCATACTTGCCAAGGAATTAAAATTAAATTAATAAATAAATACCACTTGACATAAACATAAGAAAATATTAAAGGCCTATGCTTTTAACATCTCCTATAGTGCAATTCATGTAATACAATATAGAGTTTTTGTTCCCTTGATATTTTTCAAAAAGTTTAAATGATTGTACTCTTATTTTTGTTAGCCCATATATCCCCAAATATTTCTGTCTTTTTTTTTTGTGATGCTTATTTCTTAAACCAAGAATTTGAATGTAGCACTCATAAATATTAAGCAGTTCCACTAAATCTAACATTTAAAATATGGAATGACTTGTTAAAAGTTCTTAATGGAATGAATGTAAGATGTATACATTAGTGATATCTATCATTGCACTTGAGAATGATTCAGGAAATTGTAATTTTTTTTTTTTAGGAAATTGTAATTTTATTGCCCTTTTGTCTACAAAAAAAAAAAAATAGAGCATGAGGCTAACAATGTTCTTAGAATCACTTTGAAAGTTGTATGTAACATTTAAGTAGAAGTCTTCCAAGAAGTGAATAATGTGAAGTCCATTTAGTTAATTTCTGTAATCGGAATGACATCTAAATATATACCTTTGGGATTATTGGGATCTGGGAAAAATTTTTTAAATTCAAGATGCTATGTATAACAAGATTACTTTATATGCTTAATGAAATGGGAATCATTGTGTATATATTTTGAACTTCCCAATTTGTTAGGTGTATTCAAAAATAGTTATGTTATTTTCACACTATCCATAAGAAATAATTAAGGAGCAGTTATTATTCCTATATTTTTCAGTCCTAGAAATATCAGAGCTGTGGATGGGGTCAGTTGTTTGCTTATAAAATCTCTTGCTTAATCATCCTTAACCAATATATTCAGGAGTATCTGATTTATGTTAATAATATTTATAGGATTTCAAAGAAAAATTAGGTTTCTTTCACATTTCTCCAAACCAAATAAAAATCAGCAAATATATGTTTCCCAGGAATCTTTCCTGTCAAAAGATTAGATTTCTGTACAATTTAAGCAGGATAAGCCTACAAGTATTTCCTCTAAGTTGACTGTTATCTCTTGCAGCCCAAGTTTTCTAGCTGTTCTCTGGCTTCTTTCTATTCACAGTTGCTGACAATTTGGAAAAAAGTGAAGGTATTCCAGTGGAAAAAGTGAGACTAACTGAGAGACCTGAAAATCTGAGTTCTAACAGTGAGATATTGGATTGGGACATATACCAATACTATAAATTTTTGGCAGAAAGAGGAGATGTTCAGATACAAGTAATGTATACAGATGAGACTGAATTCTTAGAACATGCAAATGAGAGGGAGTTGGTTTCTTCTGAGTGCTAGGGGGGGTAACAATGCTGCATCCTGAATGGGAATGGAAAGCGACACCCTCCTCTCTTTGCCCTGCTCTTGTTTTGTCCCCTGTCACTTGCAGTTCCTTGGTCTATTGAAGAGCTAGTTACCATAGTAATAGCAAGAATTTTTTTTCATTTCTTTCTGAAAAAGATTCATTAAAAAAAACCCTAGATTTTAATTATAGAAAAAAAAAAAGCACCATCCGATGTTGGTTTGAATACAAATGAACTCTTACAGGGATCCAGGAGCATTCTGTCTCTGGGAATGGGACAGCATTTATGTGACCTTCTTGAGCCAAGAGTAAAGGCACCTAGGTTCATGTGCCCAGGCATTGCTGTATACCAGCTGCCAAGCTTCCTGCCATTGAGGAAGCCATATACCCAAGAGCAACCAATTACCCAGTAAAAGATATAGTCTGGAATGTTTCCCTGCTTCTTTCAAAACATGTCAACTGCATCAAACTGAATCAACATGCTGTAGTAAAATCACCAACTAAATGTTTTCTTTTCTTTATCTAAATTAATATTACTGCTAAATCATTTTTAAAACTCGTTATTCCTAGGTATCTCTTGGACAATTACATCTAATTGGGAGGAAAGGTCTAGATCAGGATTACTATGTAAGTCAATCTCAAAATTCAGTCCTATGGGGTGAGGAGGATAGTGGCGAAGGAGGCTGGTGCACCAGGGAAAGGAGGAGAAAGAGGTGGAAGAGCTGCTGAGGAAAGCACCCCTGCTGTTTCTGCTCGCTAGCTTCTGAGGAAGAACAAAGTTCACCACAGGGAGTGCTTTCCTACCTGCTTTGAAGTACAAAGGGGCAGGAACTTCTGAGGAGCATTTGGGGAGGTATCTATGCTACAACAGAACTGTTGAGCTATGGTTAGGAAAGGATAATACCCCCACCTCAGGCCTTGAACAATTCCTTTTCTGCAGAAAGACCAACTAGGAAGTTCCTCCTTTTAGCCTGAGGACCACATTCATTCCTCTTTGGTTTAATCAGAGGACTTACTGCTTTTAATATAATTTAAATATATTAAACGTCTATAAATTTGCAAAAGTCCTTTTAATCATTTTGTTTCACCTTACCTTATCCTAATGAGGTTAGGACTAATTAACCCTTCAAATTTATAGTGGAGGGGAGAAAAAAAAGCAAATAAACTTAACCTGCACAGGATCCTCCTCAGTAAGATGCCAGAGTATAGGATAAATACTTGTCTATATTCTATTCTATATTGTCTAATTGTGGTTTCAAAGCCCTAATCATATCAAAGACCTGGAAAAATAATTGGAATTCTTTTGAAAAGATGATTTTGTAGCTCTTGTCATTTTACAGGAGCTGTGCACTCACTGTCTCAAAGGAACACAAACTATTCAACATAATCTCAATGGCTAAGTGATGGAAATTACTCCTTGATAAGGCTGTTACATACTAAAGGATATTATTATTTTCCATTTCACTTTATTTTGTTATTTTATGAATGTCTTTGGTCCTATATTTTGTATTTTATATGAGGTACAATAAACATCAGGTAAATGTCAAATTTAATTTCATAAAATGTGATACAATAGGTAGCAATTTAAATAAGCATATAAATTCCGAGAGTTCAATTGAAGGTTTTCAGATTTTTAAAATCCTAATCATAAGCAAGGTTTTAGTTTCTTTGATGGAAAGTTCTGAATTCATAATATTACTCCAATGTCAGATTTCAACCTGCAATGAGTTTCTCATGTTAATCACAGGATGCGTAACTGGGAAGAGTTCCTCATTTTCCAAAAACATGAACTTTGGGGGTCAAGTCACCCATACCTCCACCATAAGGATGCCACACCAATTTTGTACAGCACAATAAACCCCTATAAAGTTATGTACTTCCAGTCAATCCTAGCCCACCATGAACATCAGATGGGAGCTGGAGCCACCTCAGGTGAGAGTGAAGTGCAAGCCCAGGGCTGGCACTGAAGGATTCCAGGGCTGTAGTGGTAGAAGCCAGCAGCCGGTCATCACCAGGAGCCTAATAAGGCTCTTTCACAGAGGATGTCTTATATGTTTTACAAATGAGGACCTGAGATCTGTAGAGGTAATTGCTTCAAGGCTCATAGATGGAAAGTAAGGTGGTTTACACAGAATTTGAACTCAGGCCTTAAGCTTTCCAAATGTGGGCTTTTCTTGTTAAACTTTATATCCTTATGACCTGGGCCAAAAAAAGCCTCTATCCTCTATCATCTGTTTCCCTGTTTAAAAAGAAAGAAGGAATAATATGATCTCAAAGTTCCCTTCATCTCGGGTTGGGCTTCTTGCTTCCAATTCAGACATCCCAAGAAGGCAAATTAAATTCAAGAACCATTCTAGTGGCTCAGACACTCTCTGGGTCAAGCTCATGCTGGTCTTTTCTACTTTCCTCAACCTAATAAATCTGAACTTAATGGGAGGCTCCAGTCAAAATCTCAAACCTTAAGACTGATTGGTTTACGTATCAGTTATCTTAGTCTATGTGAAAAACCACTTCCAAAATTAGGTAGCTTAAAACAACAATCATTTAGTTAATTCATGATTTGGGCAGGTCAGTAATTTTGGCTAGGCCCAGTTTAGCAATACTGGTCTGCTTCAGGCTCAGCTAATCTTAGCTCAACTTGCTTATGTATCTGCAGTTAGCTGGAGAAATGCCAGAACTAGCTGGTTTAAAATGGTTTTATCTGCGACAGGTAGGGCCTCTCTCCAAGTGATTTCTTTCTCCAACCCTCTGATCCTAGGTTTTCACATGGCAATTGATCAGATTCTAAAAACCCAAAGACAGAAGTCTACTGAGACCTCAGCTGAGAACTCACATGTCACTTCTGCCACATTCTTTTGGCCGTAAGACCAGCAAGACTAAAGGGACAGGGAAGTGGACTTCTCTCAGTGAGCAGAGTAGCAAAGTACTGTGGTCATTTTTGCAACTTCCCATAACTTAGTTGCACCAGAATCAACTTGGAAGGGCAGGGGAGTTTCAGAAGGGAGAGGGAAGATGGAAGTATAAAGCTCATTTCTGAAAGGCAGCTTTTAACTATGCCAAGATTCTCATCCTCAAGTTTCATGTCCTCAGAGAAAATTTTGATTGGCACTATTTTTCTATCACTTATCTTACCACACTTAATAATTTTCCTCATAATACAAATAACTCCTTGAGTTGTACTGATTTTTGTTATTATCTGTGTTCCCACAATGCAATAAACCTTGTCTGTCTTTTTCACTATGTATGCCTCCTGTCCTTAGAATAGTGCCTGCTGCACATAAGATGCCTAAATCCTAAACATTATGTTACTTTTCACCTGAAAACCACCACTTGAGCCAGTATGTTGTTTTAGTCCACCAAAGAAATAATTAGTTAAAGGCTCTTTTTAAATGCAAAGCCCAGCCGGGCATGGTGGCTCAAGCCTGTAATCCCAGCACTTTGGGAGGCTAAGACAGGAGAATCACGAGTTCAAAACCAGCCTCAGCAATGGTGAGGCGCTAAGCAACTCGTTGAGACCCTGTCTCTACATAAAACACAAAATAGGGCTGGGGATGTGGCTCAGTGGTCGAGTACCCCTGAGTTCAATCCTCAGTGACAAAAAAAAAAAAAAAAAAAAATTGCAAAGCCCAAGTTTACTGCTCAGTCAATATCAAAATACCTGGAAATAACTACCCTGCCTTTTCATCCTCTTCTCACTTTGGTTAAATAAATCTCTCTTAAGCGGTCAACACAGGCAACATTTTTACCCTTCTCTTGACCAAATTCTTAGTTATTGGAAAGTATTATATATGAAATTCTTGATTACATTATCTTTTTTCTACACATAAATTTTAATGTCATTTGCATTCCTAAATATACACAGGTTCAGAATGAATTGGATTAGAAAATCAGGGTTTTTGGGTGCATATAATTAAATAAGATAAACCATAATTAAATTAAACCTGGAAAAGGAATAATATCAAATATGTAAGGGCAAATGTTTTATCTACCCTGCCATTCACTAAAAAAAGAGCTAATATCATCCCATTTCAGGATGATTTATAGAAGATGGGATAAAAGAAGTGTTCAAAATGTTTTTAGAACAATACATTTCCTTGGCATTTTGTTTTAGGGGAAATGTTATACTGATTAAACTAGGGATTTTCTTAGAGCAAATGAAAATCATACTCATTTTTTTTAAAAGACATGAGTGGGAGGAAGGGAGGACATTGGGAAATACTGGGATATGGAATCTACCAAATTATACTATGTCTCTGTATGAGTACACCACAATGAATCATAGATAAAGAGTCAGACTTGATTATAATACACTAATTAAAATAACAACAAAAAGCCAGGTACAGTGGCACATGCCTATAATCCCAGCAGCTCGGGAGGCTGAGGCAAAAGGATCAAGAGTTCAAAGCCAGCCTCAGCAAAAGCGAGGCACTAAGCAAGTCAGTGAGACCCTGTCTCTAAATAAAATACAAAATAAGGCTGAGGATGTGGTGCAGTGATCAAGTACCCTTGAGTTCAATCCTCAGTACAAAACAAACAAACAAACAAACAAAACAACAACAATAAAAATAGTAGATGGGAGATCAGTGGAATAGAGCAAGTGAATCAGGGGAGGGAGGAGGGAAGGGCAAAGGAAGGTGCTGAAGAATGATTGATCTAATTATGTTATGTGCATGTGCAACTATGATATAATCTTATGTATAATTATAATTCACCAATAAAATAAATAAAGACATGAGTTCAAATAATAAAACTTCACTTAACCTAATTATCTTTCAACCGAAGAACATATTATCTTTCAGTCTAAGATACCATCAATTGTAAGACACACCATTAATTTATGTTCTGAGAAAGAAGAAACTGCCTATATAAATTATAATATGCTATTGACAGAAGTGTCCTGATTAAAATGAGAAAGGGGAAGAGGTATATCTTGGAATTACTAAAATATGATGATAGGTGTTCAGTAAATATGTGAAGGATGGATGGATGGGTGGATGGATGGATGGATGGATGGATGGATAAATACATACCTGATCTAAACTCTTTGAAATCAAGAACTCAGATTGGCACATATATACCTATCAAAGTTGCTTGCATGGTACTTTTACATGGTGTCTAGTACATTTTTACACAATTGAAGTGACACCATTAAGGGCAAGTAAATTTTAAAAGAACAGATAATTGAAATTCCAAGAAAGCCGTGACAGTGGAGCAGTATGTGAGAAAACTTCAACTTTTGAACTTTATGGGAACACAATATTGAAGGGTGGAGGAGAATCCCAGCTTTATTTGCTTCTTGGGGACCATATTATTTTCAAATCTATTTTCCCAGAATGAAACTTCTTTTTAGAACTCCCTATTGTAAGACAATTGAGAGTCAAATTACTAAACTGGACTTTCAAAACAATTTTATAGACCCGTAATACTTGAGCTGGAAGGACCCATAAAGATTAAAATCCAGCTCCCTTATTTTAGAGATTCATAAACATTTGTTCATTCACTAATTCTTAAAATATTTTCTGAGGGCTTAACATATTGCAGACACTATAATAAGTATAGAGGATCCAACATTGGGCAAGACAAATAGGTATTAAATCAGTAAATGAATGCCATGATAGAGGCAGGACAGGGTGCCCTGAAAGTACAGAGGAACAGAATCAGAGGAAACCAGAACCTGGAGATAATGTGACTTGTGCAAATTTCACACTTATCTGAGGACATATTCAGGACATATTCCAGCCCATAGAGATAGTCATAAGAAATATCTTTTTTTAATATATGAATGTTCTCTAATTTGGCAAATCAGACATTACTATAACTTTCTCCCAGCCAAATGACACTTAGATTATAACAGACATTTTAGCTTTACGATTCCTTAATGCTCATAAGTTTCCAATGACTTCTATATTTTGCCAAATAAAATAAAAGCCTGGTATTAAAGGCTAAGGCCCCTTCTAACTTTTGCAAGTTTTAGATTTGGATATTCTATTTCAGCTATACTATTTCTATTTCCTACTTTTAAATTTTCCCTACTATTTCTATTTTTCTACTGTTCTATTTCCTGGACACAGCTTCAGCATTCCCATCATCATTCCCTGGCCCATGATAATTCCCTAGCCTGTGATAACCTCTGTATGGGTGACTTATCTCCAACTTTATCATTTTTGCTTTCTGCTTTACACCATGGAGGCAGGATGCCAAGTAAAGGGAATTGTGTTCAGGCAGCTTATGGGACTCTAGTACTAGCCACATGATTCTGAGTATCGTAGATCATATCAGGTATTAACAAACTGCCTCATGTTGATATTGTAAAGATCAGGAAAGAAAAGGTTTGTAAATTTGTATTAGAAAACTAGGCATAATTTCTATTATCTGTTACTCTACACCCTTCTGATTCTTTCTGGCATTCCTTTGATCTCATCTAACACCTATACCTTTATTACTATTAACATGTATTTTTTTCTTTTCAGTATCATTGTCAGGAAGAAAACATGGTCCTTACATTTATAAATCACCTATAATATATAACATACCACCATGCATATATCAGATTTTAACGAAGTTTTTGAAAGTGTATATGAAGATGTATAAGTGGAGACGGATGGGTGAATGGAGCCATGGTACAATGAGATTCAGCAAAAGTGGCCTATGTGTGTATGTCCACAAGGCAGATTGACTTTAGTAATAAGAGTGTGGCTCTCAAATAAGTTGGCTACATGTCTAGAGCAAGTTTCCATATAAAATTCTGCCTGCATTTCTTCCTCAAACATTCTCTTCTCTTTGGCAAAGGAACAGATCCTTACATATCAATTCAGTCAAGACCTGTTAAAGAACAGAATTGTGTCCTAATAAGTCACTTTGGAGAGCGCCTTTATGTCTCATTCCTGGAGCTGATCTCTTTTATTACTCCATGTGGTTCCTTCTGAAAGGATTTTCTAGAAGTTCAGGGTGAGGCCTAGAGAATGTGGTAGCAAGGGACAAGTTCAGCCCTATGTGTTCTAGACTGAGTGTTTCATTTAATGTTATGACATAGACAAAAATCGGAGGCTTTGCTCGCCTCCTTTAATTTGATTTAGAAGAGATTGCCTTGAAGCTTACCTCTGCAGAAAGACCTAGTCTCAGCAGGCAGCCAGGTATGTCTGGTCTTATTTTGTCTTATAAACATTAGGATTCTGCTAACTGTAGTACAAACTGTCTTATAAAATAAGTACACAGTGTTAACATAAAAGCCTATATTTTTAAAAATAATGAACGATTTAGCTCTATAACTGGGATTTATCTCTTCCTTACAAAACCACATGCCTATCATGCCTTCCCAAATGTGAGAAATGAATCTTCAGCTTCTAAAATTATATATGTGAGATAAATATATATAATCACACATATATATGTGATATATCTCCCGCTCTTCGGAATATATATGTGTATGTGTGTAATATATATAATCTGATATATATATATATTCTCCCACTCATGTTTCTGGCTGAAATAGCACTTGGAATAGTGCCCTGAAAAAAGTGGGCATTTTAGATATTTTTGAATACATATGGAATAAATAAAGCTTGGTTCAAAAGGCCACTGCATAAGATTTATTTGTGACTGGAAATAATACTGTTCCTTTTCTCTCCAGAAAGCATTATACTACTTCTTAAAGGCAGCAAAGGCCGGGAGTGCAAATGCCATGGCATTTATAGGAAAGGTACATGCTTCAAGTTGGTCAATATTTTTCATTTCTTAAAAATCTAAGAAATGGCCAGGTGTGGTGGCACCCACCTATGATTCCAGCTAGTTGGGAAGCTGAGGCAGGAGAATCACAAGTTCAAGGTCAGCCTGAGGAACTTAGGGAGAACTTGTCTCAAGATAAAATTTTAAAAAGGTTTGAAGGTGTAGCTTGGATTTGATCCCTAGCACTAAAAAAACCAGACAAACAAGAACGCTAAGAAATGAATGGTACCAGCTAAATGAACTTAGTGTAGGGTGACAGGACTGCCATCTCTTTCATGGAAGCCCCTAAGGGGCATTCAGCTGCAAAGTGAGGGTGGTTTTCTTGAGTTGACAGATTGGGAAAAAGCTCCATACATCAACCTTTATCTGAGGCAGCAAGAACAGCCTTGAAAACGCACCTGGCCTGAGGTTCCTCCATTGAGTACAGCTCGGAGACCATGAATACTCCCCAGCCTCAGCCCTCTCAGGTGTCTTTTCCTCCACCCTTGGAATGAGACCCAGTTCTGCACTGACCAGAATCTATCCTTATGCCAGCTCTACTGAACAGGCTTTGTAGAGGATTTTCCTGGAGAGAGGTGTTCTCTCTCCTTCAAAGACCACTCCCTCCCTCCTCCCCAGTGCTGTCCTTGGCTCCCTGCAGCCAATTTGCATTAGTAACCACTGGGATAAGTGCTCTGCTTCCAGAAGGGCTACCTACAGTAATTTAGATGCAAGAAACATGAGAAAACACAAACAAGGTCCATTTCTTTGCCCTTGGGCAAAGTCACGTTAGAATATACATAGTAGATTGTATCCTTAGTCTTTGGTTTTTGTCTTTTTTTTAAAATTGAGGCAAAATTCAAATAGCTTAAAATTAACTTTCAAATGTACAATTCAGTGATATTTACTGTATTCACAATGTTGTGTATCATTACCTTTATTTAGTTCAAAAATATTTGTATCACTCTCAAGTTCTTTTGTTTTTTACACCCTCTTTTAATTTTTTTTCCTAGATGTACTTAGAGGGCAATGCTGCTGCACCTCAAAATAATGCTACTGCCTTTAAATACTTTTCTATGGCAGCTAATAAGGTAGGTCCTCAACTTACTGCTATAAACACATAAAAATTAATTGGCTTTTATTAATATACAGACTGATACCCGAGCATTGACTTTAAAGTCCCAAGCCCAGATAATGGGCTTGGAAGGAGCTTTATGTCCTGGAGAAATGAGTGTATTTGATAATAAAAGATGGGCCGGGTGAAGAAGATACCACTTGTCATTTTGGTGAACAAAAAGGACAGTGACTTGTGCTGCCCTAGCGGGGGCTAGCAAAAGCCCAAACAAAAGTTCTGCTTTTTTTCCCCCCTCTGTAGTAGGTGATGCTTTCTAGCTCAAGAACAGGAAATGAAAGAGATGAGGACAGAGGAAGGGGTAGCTCAGTCAATAACTGAAGTAAGTTCAGGATGAAGAAAACTAGGGAATATCCAGTTTTCTCCTGTCATATCTTACCCAAGGCCAGAGCACTTCCTGGTCCAGGCAGGGGGTTGTCAGGAAGGTGGTCAGGGCAAGGTGATCAAAAACATGGTTCTGGAGACAGAATTCCTGGCTTGAATGTCAGCCCTGCAACCTACTTTGTGACTATGACTAAGTTATTTAACATTTTTGTGTCTCACTATCTCAAAAATGGGAAATAAGAAAATTTGCCTGATAGTATTGACACCAGCATTTAATACACACATACACATACACACAAACACACCTCATATCATAAAATACTTAAAGTAGTGCTTGGCACATAGTAAGTGCTGTGTATCAGTTATTATCTTTTGAAGTCTGGGACCAGTTAGGTAGAGTGAACTTAGAAATATATCCAGGGCAGAATGGATTGGAACTATGAGGGAATACAGAAATGGTGTAACAGTTGGCCCTGTGTATCCCAGGTTGTATATCCATGGATTCAAACAACCATGGATTTAAAAAAAAAAAAATGTGTTTTAGTTAGCTTTTACATTCCTACGTTCCTGTGACCAGAATACCTGACGAGAACAACTTAGAGATGGAAAAGTTTTGGCTCACAGATCAAAGGTGAACAACTTAGAGATGGAAAAGTTTTGGCTCACAGATCAAAGGTTTCAGCTCATAGATGGCTGACTGCATTGCTCTGGGCCCAAGGTGAGGCAGCCCATCATGGGGGAAGGGCCCAGTGGAGAAAAACTGCTCAACTCATCATGGGGCAGGAAGCAGAGGTAGGGGTGGAGAAGGTGCCATGGAAATGAACCCTTCCAGGGCACTCTCCCAGTGACCTACCTACTCCAGCCATGCCACACCTACCTAGCCCCACCTGCCTACAAATTAGTATGGACTGATTAGTTTATGGCTCTTACAATCTATCACTTCACTTCTGAATATTCCTGCATTAACAGGAGCTTTTGGGAGATACCTCACTCTCGAACCATAACAAATTGCATCTATACTGAATGAACTTGTACAGATTTTTTTCTTGTCATTCCTTAAATAGTACAGTGCAGCAACTATTTACATAGCATGATATTAAAAATAATTTAGAGATTATTTAAAGTATACAGGAGAATGTGCATAGGCTATATTCAAATACTATGCCATTTTACATAAGGGACCTGAGCATCTGTGAATCTTGGTATCTCTGGGGGTTCTGAAACCAAACCACTGCAGTTACTGAGGGATGACTGCAATAAATCTCTTGCTGCCAAAACCTTTGTCCTGGTTCTTAGCACCAGGAAGCTGTTATCTGCCAGATAAAAATTAGTAAATGATTCTGAACCTTTAATACATAAAGAATGTCCTCATTTCAACAACCATCAAACCAATTTTGGCAAATGACCTTTATAAACTTCCTATCCAGCACACAGTAGAAGTCATTTGTCTTAGAATTTCGTAGTGCAACACTGGAAATAAAAATGTCTTCAAATTGAGGAGTATTTTCAAATGTTCTCAGTTTTTAAAAGCCTGCATGCTGCTTAGGAGCCTATTTATACATGACTAGCACCTCTAGCTGTTGCTCTTGTGGTGTAAATTACAGGGAAAGCTAGTACTCTGTTCCTCTCCCTTGTAATTTATATGAAATCGTTGCTCAGCAAGACAGTCATCTGCAGTACCATTACATTAGGAGGACAGGGGACAGCAGACTGAAAAGAAGGTGACTGAGGAAGATCTCCTACAAAGTAGCAAATAATGCTGATTTGTCAGTCCAAAGGAATAATGCCAGGAAGTTGTGTATGTAAACTAAGCTAGCTCCCTAACCATTCAGGGCTTTGTAACTAGCAGTCATCTGTGCTACCCTGTTCTACCTGAGCTTCCTTTCTGTATGAAAGAAATATAAAATTGTACTTAAGGTAATTACTCTGAATGACACCCAGTAGACACAGACACATACTCTGTGGTCATTGTTTGGACAATGTTAGATTTCTCATACCTATTTTCCTTTTACTACTTTAAAAAACATACTGCTACTTAATTGTGTTTGAAAGTAATGTCAGTACTAGGACAAAGTTACAGACTTTATACCCACTTTGGTCTAATTTACTTTAAACACTAATGCTAAAAAAACAACGTATGTAGAAAACAACTTAAAATTGAAAAATTATGTGACATTAAGCCTGTATGGGATCATATACCTCTGATTTCATCTCGCACTTCTGAACACATCTGGCCCAACTCCACTTTTGTAATACCCACTCCCTTGGCAGAGTCCCCCTTTCCAAGTCCTACTCATCTCCAGAGCTCACTCCTCTTTCCCTTCGTAAAGCGTCCTCACCCCCTCTGGCTCAAGTCATCTCTTCCTTCTGAATTCACCCCACCATCACTTCTACTCTGGGATCTGCAGCTTTCTACCTTCTGGCTTTTGTCCTCCTGTCTGAAGGCCATATCTCCCTCAACTCAAGAAGGATAAGGTTCTATTCCATAGCCAGGGTTCATTAAATATCTGTCCAATAAATGACTATCTTCTCTCTAGGATCGTGTCAGTTAACCTAAGCCCTAATGTGAAAATTATATATACTGGGGGCTTGGCACACGTTTTATTTGGCCCAGAAAGGGTTTGTAAAATAAGTAGGTTTCACATTGAAATTTGGACACTGAGATCCTTTTGTGATTCATAAGCACGACGATTGAGTGCACACTGTTGTGTGAGATGGGCCTTCCTCAAAATTTGTTATGATGTTAGCACATTACTCATCTGATGTGAGAAAAAAATTGTTTTGGACATTCAGATTTTTTTGGAAAATGGCAAGAATGACTGTACAGGAGTGTCATTTTGTGTAACTGGCTGGATCAGAGTGGTTGAGTAGCTGCTGCTGTCTTTGGACAGGGGAGGCACATTCTGGTTTGCCTTGGTCTCTACCACTCTCTCCATTATCTGGTTTAATATTCTTCTTATATTACTAGAATGGCTCCTACAGATACCTGAATTGGCTACTCTTGACCTGAAAGTTCTAAACAAGTACTCTGGGCATTAAACAGTTGATACATAATTCGAAGGGCCTCTAGTTTCCCAGGGACTCTTCAAAAGAAGGAAAGCATTTGTTCCAGCTATTCTAACTTTCTTTCCCTTTTTCCTTACCTTCTCTCATTTTCAGCCTCTTTCATTCCCCTCCATTTTTCTCAACATCTAAATAAAGCTAATTAGAAGAAAACAGGCTCACTAGACTTTGCAAAATCCATAAAAGTCTTACTACTCCCAAAGCAGTTTAAGTCTAGAAGAAGTCAGGCTCATTAGACTTTGCTAAATCCACCCAAAGTCTTACTATTCCCAAAGCAGCATAACACATGATTCCTAGAAATAAGTCACAGGTAGACATGGTCAGGAGAGAAAAGGGAAGAAGAGAGCAGAGATGCCTCTTATTTTAAATACAGATGGATTATCCTTAAGAGCTCTTACCATACTGGGTCCTTTGATACATGCATAGGCTCAAAGTTTGGCTCCTTCAAACAGTTTTGAAATATGCCTTCTTTCTATATATAGCTATGCCTACATATAGAAAAAACACTCTGGTTGAGTCCATAATAACCAAATTTAGATGGTAAGAAGAAATTCAGAGAGCTTTCTATTAGAACTTAAGTTCCCAAGGAAATATCATAAACCTGCCAAACAAACATATCAATATGCTAAAAGAAAGCCAAGTGGCCAAGCCATGGCTCCTTACCCAGTTACCTGAGAGTGAAGTGCATGAGGGGAAATAGAAAGAAAATATTAGTTTTCTAGTTGGAGAAGTCACTTTCAAGGTTCATTCTTCACATAGGATTGATATGCTAAATATCAATATATTTAAACACTTGCTAGTGGAACAGTCTTCTAGGACTGAATGTGCTAAGTGCTCTCAATATTGAGAACATTAATTAGAAAATACATGATAATTAATTTAGCATCAAGTAGAAAAGAAAATATTGGTGATCTTATAAGCAGTCGAATTTGAGTAAAGGAACATATAACAACAATGCTTTACTATCTGTAATGGCTGGATTGAAATTTTCAGAGTCTCTAAAATGTTATTTGGCTATTTATGTCAACCTCCTTTGACCAAAGTAGGTAACAACTGTCTGTATACACTTTCCTTTTTTGTAAAACTCCTACATGTCCTTCAAGATCCAACTCAAATGTCTTTACCCTGACAATTCAATCCTCTCCAGGCATTTGAATGTCCTTCTTCTAGGTGAGCACAACACTCTCGATTGATTTCACTTTAGAAGTTAGCACTTTTCACATGACTTTAAGAAATCTGACACACCTCTCTGATATGGCTCAGAGCCTGTGAGTCTGTGAGCTCTCCAAAGCAGGGATCATGGTTCATTCATTTTTCACCTCTTACTTCTTCTGCCCAGTGCCTTCTATGAATCACACACATAGCAAATGCTAACTGAGCATTGAATGAAAGAATGGAGTAAGGATTTGACATTCTTTTTCCTCTTTTATCTTCTAGTCGGAGTGGGTATGAAGGCTTAAAAAGATAAACTAGAGAGGGTCAGAGTAACTTGCCAGATGACTGATTAACCTGCCTTGATTAATCTCTCTTACTGGGTACATTTCAAACATATTGAATGACTTTGCAGTAATTTTCCTTATCATGAGTTCTTCTGGGACTTTACTTAGATTTTTGTATCTCTTCTAGGGCAATGCAATTGGTCTTCATGGACTTGGTCTCCTTTACTTTTATGGAAAAGGAGTTCCTGTGGTAAGTTAAATAATTTTATTATATTTTCAACATATTTCTAGCAATTGACAAGGTAAAATTCACAGCCATTCACTAATTTATGGAAATTAGTCTCTATTACCTGGTTGGTCAAATTATTGTATCTGATAATAGAGAAAAAAATAATTCAGTAGAATCTTTGCCAAAGAGACATAGGAGAACAAGCTTGTGACAAGAATAGCAACTCTAATTATATCTTAGAATCACAGATTCTAAATAGCCTTAGAAATATCTGTCCCCTGGGGATTTTATTGATACAGAAATTTATCTTCTTAGTTTAACATGTCTTTTGAGTGACCTTCTCCTGACATCTAACAAAACCATTAATGTAGAAAAATATGTAATTTACACCAAAAATGAGATAATTATTTCCTAATAGAATCTAATGTAATAATAAAGTAAAGTGTATTATATTTCTGATGCTATTTTAATTAGCCCATATGGCACTCTTTAAAAAAATGGAAGGCAATTGTTACCATGGAGTTATACATATAGCTTTGAGTAATAGAGTGTAATTATCTTGCAGAATTATGCCGAAGCACTTAAATACTTTCAGAAAGCTGCAGAAAAAGGATGGCCCAATGCACAGTTCCAGTTAGGCTTCATGTACTACTGTAGGTACTACAAATACAGCTGCTTTATTTAGAATGACATATGCATTAGCAAGTTTGCTTCTTTTACAACAAAAATCAAATGTTTGGTGTGAGTGGTTTAGAAGGAACCGTCAGGCAGCAATTTGAAGAGGGATTTGAAAAAGACTGAAAAAAGGCATCAATTTGAGGTTCTTGTGTTAGTCAATGCACATATCCAAAAGCAAGTATGAAACTCACAAGAAAAATCAAAGTTGAAGAGAAAGATTTAGAAGGTATCGACGTGTAGGTGTGAGTTAAAAGTATTGAGACCACAAAGGGAAAAGAGAGTACGGGGAAAAGCAGCAGTGGGGTCTGGTCAGAAATCTGATGATCCTCCAAGTCATTTTTAAAGGATAGGAAGAGGAAGAGTGAGCATCAGGAAGAATGAAAAGGCATGGTCAGAGGGACAGGGGAAAAAATGATCTAAAAAGAAGCCAAAGGGGCTTTCCAGAGAGAGTAAGTGAACGAGCAGTACAACTGCAAATGCAGTGAGAAGGCTGGTTTTAAAATAGAAAGGACTAGCCGGACGCGGTGGTGCAAGCCTGTGATCCCAGACTTAGGGAGGCTGAGGCAGGAGAATTGCGAGTTCAAAGCCAGCCTCAGCAATGGCGAGGCGCTAAGCAACTCAGTGAGACCCTGTCTCTACATAAAACACAAAATAGGGCTGGGGATGTGGCTCAGTGGTTGAGTGCCCCTGAGTTCAATCCCCAGTACCAAAAAAAAAAAAAAAAAGAAAAGAAAAGAAAGAAAGGACTGAATATCCTTGGGTCTTGGCAATATGGAGAATCTCGTTGAGATTAGTAGACTAGTTGGGGTGGAAGCCAGGTGACAATGGGTTAGAGTGTGAATGGAAGGTGAGGAAATATATGAATAAAAATATTCTTACAAAAAGCATGCCATTAAAGTAAAAGAGACAGAATTACAGAATGAAGGAGATGAGAACCAAAAGTGAGTTGTTTTTGCATGAGACCTAAACATAATTATAATTGATCAAAAAAGGTTCTGGAAAAAGTTGATGGTATTAGGATCTGATTGGGCCCGTGTAGGTGGACCCCTCATTAACCTTGATAGAGAAGTGGGATTTCTCATCCTTGAAGACTGGAAGGAGGGAGAAAAATATGGTGCAATGTAAATATGGCGCAGGAGGACGGGGAGAGAGGTGAGTGAGGAAAGACAATATGACGTTTTCCTCAATAATTTCATAGGCAAAAAGTTGCCTTCTGAGAGCAGAGGCAGAGAGGTTGGGGTAAGGGTTTGTAATAATCTCCCTGGAGACTGAGAGATGGAGTGGTCAACACAAATTCTAGGAGAACTGAACATATCTCCACCAAGTCTTTCATATCACAGGTGGAGCCAGGACTGTAGCTGACCATATCATAAATGTCAAATTTGATCAAGAGGTCAGCTGGCATTTTCTTTTTTCTTTTTGTTTTCTTTTTTTTTTTTTTTTGGTACCGGGGATTGGACTCAGGGGCACTCGACCGCTGAGCCACATCCCCAGCCCTATTTTGTGTTTTATGTAGAGACAGGGTCTCACTGAGTTGCTTAGTGCCTCGCTATTGCTGAGGCTGGCTTTGAACTCGCGATTCTCCTGTCTCAGACTCCCAAAGTGCTGGGATTATAGGTGTGCACCACTGTGCCCGTCTTCAGCTGGCATTTTCCAAAGTGGCTCACAGAAAGTCTCTTTTTACACTATATTGGGGGAAAGTATTGAGAACTTTTTCTTGTAGTTCATTCCAATTCCTCAGCTCAGGATCCTCAGGATTCCTAAAGCTTCTAGAGGAAGAGTAATAGTAATGCCTAATGTATATTAAATCTTTGTATGCTTTCATTCATTTAATCTTCTCAACACACCTGGCAGGGCCGGGCGGGGGTAAGTAGGAGGGGTACCACACCATTTATAGATGAACAAACTGAGTCAGACATGTTATGCATGTTAGTGGAGCTGGGATTCAAATTCAAGCAGTGTGCCTCCAGAGCTTTTTAATCACTATTAGCATTGCCTCTAAAAGACCAGGAATGTTAGAGCTGGGAGGAAATTTAAGGACCATTTATGGAAAGCCCCTCCTTTTGCAAGCTACGTACCAGATGTGTCTAACTCAAAAAGAGGAGTGATAGGAGAGTCACAACAAGATTTTCTAATGCTGGGAATCTTCTGATTCATTTGCTCCAGCTTAAATGCCTCTCCTTGCTCCAAGCATGAATTGGGTCAGAGATGGGTTTCCTAGAGCTGGGAATTTCCTTCTCCATGCTCCATGGTTGTGGCTAGGTAAGCTATACTGGTATCCTGGCATGGAAAGATGACAAGGATGGTGAGTAGATCATGGTGAAACTCCCAGTCCTTAGAGACTACTACTTGTTCTCTTTTTCATTAATGAGGTATGCCATATTGAGGAAATATGTTCATGAGACTAAACTTCCTTTTTTTAGTTTTCTGAATAGGTCAAGTTCACACATTTCTATATTCTTTCTTACACCCTAATTCAGCTTTCCTCTCCTAAATAGTGGACTTGACTTTTTTTTCCCCATCCTATTTAAATTAGCAGGTATCACTATGACTATTATATCCATAGATTATAATGTAAAAATAAATAAATAGGGAATATCTCAAAACAATTTTAATTTTCAGCTGGCTCTGGAGTATGGAAGGATTACAAACTTGCCTTCAAATATTTTTACTTGGCATCCCAGAGTGGGCAGCCCCTTGCCATTTATTATCTGGCTGAGATGTATGCAACAGGAACAGGAGTGTTAAGATCCTGCAGAACTGCTGTGGAGGTAAATACTGGGCTGTTTTTCAAGTTCTTATCATTTCTCACACAGAGGAAAGGTGATGCTTTCCTTCAATTGTTGGTGCCTTTTGTTTTATGGATATTATCTCTTTTCTTCTCATTGACAATGTGAACATTGACGTTTGCAAGAGAGAAAAAACAGTGATTTGTAACTTGGATTGGGAAAGGGAGAAAGAGAAATGATCCCTCCTCTCTTGCATTTGGCTTTTCAACACATTCAGAGCTCGCCTCAGAATTCAGTTAAGGAGTTCTGTTTCAGCCTTCAATCAAATCACTAGGATAATTTGGCACTTCTAGTGGGATTTTAGCCCACTTCTTCCCAGAAAGCCGAATCCTTAGGTTTTGGATGATTTGGATGACAAGTGAGAAAGTGGATTCTCTTAAGGCTTAGCCAATAATGTACTTTTCAAAAGAATGCTTTTAGGACCTATTGCCCTTCATTGATTTATTCAATATGTCTGCTGCAACAGTATAAATACCTCCATGTTGCAATCTGGTCCCTCTGAAACTCACTTCAAAAGCTGCCAGCTAATAATCTATCTTTAGATTTGCTCCTTTGCCAACTTCCTAATGAATTATGTATGGCTAACCTCTTTTGGTTACATAAGGGCTATTCAGATAAGTTGACATTTGTCCCTGTAGAGCTTTGCACACCTCCCTCACAGTTATGTCACCTATACCCCGAGGCACTGTCTTCCCTTCATTCTCTGCTTTTATCATCAGCTGTGGCCTTGTAACTTGCGCAGGCAGAGCAGCAGTGCCTGCAAAGGCCCTTTAAAGAACAAGCAAACAAACAACCCTGAACTCAATACATTTTTGTCCTGCCAAATGGCCTCCATGCCAGGAAAGTTTATTATGCAAATTTAAAGTAAGCTTGAAGAAGTTTCTCTCAAGACAAAAAACAAAAACAAAAAGCCAACATATACACCCAAAAAACCCACAATATGTTCCCCCCTTGTAATTTTTGTGCCTATAAAAAGTATTAACTCTTCACTCGAAATAATTCACAAAAACCATGCATTGGGCTTAAAATTCTTGCCTGATTAGCGAGTGGGAGCTGAACAAAGATTTCATTATTATTTTCCTGGGATGAAATGTACTGGCTAACTAGTCTGTTTGATTTCTTTTCCCACATACAGCTTTATAAAGGTGTCTGTGAACTAGGCCACTGGGCTGAGAAATTCCTGACAGCTTACTTTGCCTATAAGGATGGTGATATAGATTCTTCTCTTGTTCAGTATGCACTGCTTGCAGAAATGGGGTATGAAGTAGCTCAAAGCAATTCAGCATTCATTTTGGAATCTAGTAAGATAAGTTAAAATTCTCTAATCATACATATGCATGTATGACTTTACTACAGAGACATTTTACGCCTTCTTAATGGAATCTCTCTCTCTCTCTTTTTTTTTTTTTTTAGAAAAGGCTAAAATTCTTGAAAAAGAGAAGATGTATCCAATGGCACTTCTTCTTTGGAATCGAGCTGCCATTCAAGGTATAAAACCTAGATAAAAATAAGAAAATACCTGGTCCCTGCCTACTATTATTCATCTGATTTGCTTCGGCAATGTTTTGGGGCACATAGATTATCAAGTAGGTGACATTTGAACTATATGGATGTTAGAGGTCATTTTCAGGAATTTATTTTCATTATTCTTAAATTCCCTTGGTTTTGCAAACCCTAGGATTTTTTTTTTTATATATATATATATAGCTCTGTCTCCATGGCACCAGAGCAGTTGTTTGAAACATGATAATTTTACTCTCAAGAAAACAATTTTCTTAGTCTGGCTCCAGTCACTCATTTGCTGAATTGTTTACTGAACTAATCAGAGATGTGACCTATGCCTCTGTGAGTTTACAGGCAAAATTAATTATGTATCTAACACTCATTTGATTTCTCTTCTAAAATATCACATTGATGATTACTACAAAATTCAGATATTTACTATAACCATTAACATGTTCAAACCAAAAACAAAGTAGAAATGAGTGGGATCCTTTTCCCTTCCCTGGAGTTCCCATGTCCTTTCCACTTACTGGTTTTACATGTGGTAAGGAATATAAAATACCATTGGTGGGAATAGCATTGACAGGAGGCATTTGCATCACTGTGGCATTTTTCTCCTAAAATTATATTATTAAAACTAGAGCAAAATTGTAATGCTGTCACAACTGGCATTTAGATATGGGAAGAACTCTTACAATAAGAGAGCAATTTTGCTTCCAATTAAGTTTATTAAAATCCTATCATGCTAAGACTAAATCATCTCTTTTAACAGGAAATGAATAGGATAAAAAATTATTCTCTGCTGATGCTAATATGAGGCAGAGGAAAAAGGCACAGTGGTGCCTTCTCAGATCTAGTTGAACCAGTAGCACAGCAGCAAGCCATCAGTGCAATTTTAGAGAGAAATTCCCTTCTTAAAAAGCCTATGCTTTCTAAAATGCAATAAAGACCTTATTTGGAGCGGGAAAACAACACTAGCAACCTCTCAGCCATGGCAAATCAACTCGGTTGCAACAAATACAGGTTTATTCCAAGATAAGAAATGGTGTGAACTGGACCAAAGAAAAGAGACACTGAAAATGAGGGGACATTAATATTAAACAAATATTAAAAAGTCAGGTCTCTAAAACTAATCATGTGTCACAGAGAGGTCAGGCATTAAATGTCCCCGAAGATATGTCTGTGAGTGCCTCACTTGGGGGTTAGGAAATCTAATAATGACATTTTCCAATTAGTCGCTACTGGTGCATCTTTCAGCAGTTGTTTCATGTGAAGAGGGCACTGAGCCATCAGGACTCAGTCATCACCTTCTGACTGTGAAACCGAAATAGAAATCCCTTCACTGTCAACAGATCCCCCCAGGAGCCTGTCAGAATCACCACATGCCCCTGGTAGGTCCTGCTCATTAAGGTGGAGCTGCATCCTCTGAGAATCAGCTTATTCATTGCCTTCCAATCTCAGAGACTTCTGGGATCCTGCTTGGAGCTTGTAAAGCTTGAAAACGCACAGGAGAGTCCACTCCCTTTGTGGTTCTGGCAAAGTAAGGCAGTATAGGACAAAATTAGAGATGAAGTGCATTTCTGTTTAGTGTTCCATGGACCTCCTACCTCTTCAGGCCTTTCCAGGACCCTTTCCTGGTACTATTCCCAAAAGGACTTGCTCCCAGTTCCCTATACATTTGGAAGCATATGTCAAGCAAACCCTGATAACTCATGTCTTTGTCACTTTAAGAAATTTTATGACATTAGCTCCACTCTGAGAGAATTAAAGTGGGCTCTCTTAAAGATATTTACATTTTAACGGGGTTATGCACAATTAAAAGAACTTTATTCCCCAAAGAAATTAGGCACTACACTAGGCCCATGGGGAGAAATATTTGAAAGGAGTCCTATATCATTTAATGATACACCTCAGACCATAACATACAGGGTACTTCCTCTTTTTTCCAAGTAAGCCTAGACTTTGCGAAGGGTTGCCGCAGCTGAAATGAATGTCACAAGACATGTTTTTCCTCATCTTTTCAGTTAACATTCTTCTGGAGAATAGAAATAAGGACTCCCCGACACTTAGGAGTCATCCCTAAGTGGCCTTCAAAACACTGATATCACATTTCTGAAAAGGTCAAGTGGCTCTTTTCTCCTTGACATATTCATGTTTGTTGGAGAGCAATATCCTAAATTACTTAATCCCTTTCTAGCATTTCCTAAAACATTTTTTACCATGTCTATCCATTTATTCCATGAATATTTATACCATTCTAGGTTCTGAGATGATTTTAGTGAGTGTTTTCCCCTCATAGAGTTACTGGTAGGTAAGGTCCCTTAGAGTTGAGATAAAGGAGAGTGCGTGGGAGAGAGAAAAGAAGAAAGAGAAATCAAGAGTTAGGAGCAAGCTCTTGACATGTCAACATTTAGAAACTGGGTAGAGAAGAAGTTGGGCAAGAGTTTGAAAAGGGGAGGTCTATGAGGTGGAGGGAAATCAAGTGAAGGCCATACCATTGATGCCAAGAAAGTTTTTGGGCAGTTGTATTCTGTGACTCCAGTGCTGCTTGGAGTAAGATGAGGACAGAGATTTGGTTGCATGGAAGTCATCAACCATCTTGAAAATAGAACTTTCATGGGATAAGGGACAGAGGTCAGATTGAAATGTTCTGAAGAGTACATGAGGGGCTGGGGCTATAGCTCAGTGGTAGAGCATTTGCCTAGCACATGTAAGGCACTGGGTTCAATCCTTAGCACCACATAAAAATAAACTAATAAAATAGAGGCATTCTATACAACTACAAAAAATTTTTTTTAAAAAAGAGTACATGGAAGGTGAAGGTCTAGAGATAGTGAGCATAGTGAACACACTTTTGAAAAGGTCAGTCATAAAGGGGAGCAGAAAAATGTGGCAGTAGCAAGGAGATACCATGGGATAGAGAGAATGTTTATTTTTATTTCTAGAATATACCAGAGCATGTTCAAATGGCCAGTGAGGTTGATCTGGTACAGGCGGAGAAACAAGTGATATAGAAAAATAGATTTTCAGGAACAGATTATAGAGGAATGGAAGGGGTGGGGTTCAGTTTCCCAAGGGTTGACCTGCCTCCAAAAAATGAATTTAAAAGGTAAAATTTATAATTTAAGAACACTTATACTTCTCAGTGGCTTGGGAGGCTGAGGTAGGAGGATTGTGAGTTCAAAGCCAGCCTCAGCAAAAAGCGAGGTGCTAAGCAACTCAGTGAGACCCTGTTTCTAAATAAAATACAAAATAGGGCTGGGGATGTGGCTCAGTGGACTAGTGCCCTTGAGTTCAATCCCCAGTACCCTCCCCAAGAAAAATGAACACTTATGCTATACCATGAATGTTATCCTATAATGAAGACAACTAGCATCAAGTGATATATCTAATATTGATTCTGGAATTCTGAATGTGTGTGTGTGTGTGCATGTGTGTGTGCGTGTGTGTGTGTGTGTGTGTGTGTCTGTATTATTTTCAAGGATTGTTAGGTTCACATACTAGGAATTACTAGGAATTACATAAGAACCGTTTGAGTTGTTTGAGTTATGATTGTTCTCTTATATTTCTACCAGGCAATGCATTCGCTAGAGTGAAAATTGGAGATTACCATTACTATGGCTACGGGACTAAGAAAGATTATGAAACAGCAGCCACACATTACAGCATTGCAGCTGACAAATATCAGAGTGCACAGGCCATGTTCAATCTGGCCTATATGTATGAACATGGCTTAGGTATTGCAAAGGTAATTGCATTGGTTCAAGCCTAGCAATGACAGCTGCGTGGGAAGGGAACATTTAAAAATGTTTTGAATTTCATTCATGTCATCAGTCTAGAGGAAGAAAGGCAAAGACTTAGCATTTGCTGAGTTTCTCCCAAGTGCCAACACATATTACTTACTCTACTATGAACTCTATGAAAATTATATTATTTTATCCATTTATGCTAAGGTCATAATGAATGAATAGGAGAAATCTAGTCTTGGCCAATTTGATTCATAAGTTCCTACTTTTTCCAGCACATACTTTTTCCAGTGGGACCCCTGCTTCCATTTCTTTGCACTTTCAAGCCATTCTCCACTGAAATTTCCACCAACTCTCAAGTTCTCAGTAACAAAGACAAAGTAGAAATGAGACAAGAACTGAAGACTGAGGTGGCATTAATCCAGAAATGTCTTTTGAAGCACCCACAGTTCCATGATATAGCACTGAGCACCATAAAAAGTCCCAAGAGGATGACTCCAAGAAAAGACTACATTTGGCTTGAAGCATACTCATAAGGAAAGGGAGCTAACACTACACGGTGTTATTGGGCCAGTCCTTTAGTCAGCATATATAATTACGCAGAAGTTGGCACCGGGGTTGACAGGGTGAGAAAGGTGTGTTAAATGTCAATAATGATAATAATAGCCAGGTACTGGGTTAGGTGTGTTATGTGCACTCTTGTCTTTTAAATCACACAGTAACTTGATAAGGTAAGCCCTATAATTGTCCTCAATATATGAATCAGGAAACCACAGTGCAGAGGTTAAGTCATTTGGTCAACCTAGCAGAGCTCATCAGTGGTGGAGCCAGAATTTCAACCCAGGCCTGTATGACCCCAAGTTTTGGGGGCCCTACACTGAATCATTCTTAGTGCTCAAGCATATATTTCTCTTCAGGATTTATACTCCTGGATGCATTTCCAGAGCCAAATAATGTGGAGATTATTGGCTTTTTAAATGCTCTTCTTTCTTCCAGTTATGCTAATAATTGAATAGTGGGGAATTTCCTATCTGAGAACTACTAAAACAGTGCAGCCAAATGCTTCTGATTCAGGTACTGATTATCCATCAGAACAGACTCCTGCTGTCTTGTCCTCCCCTGCAGCCTGCCTTTTGCCTGATCATTTTTCATCAGTGTCAGGATCCAAAGCAGTAGAAAAATGTCAAATTCAAATCCAGCCTATTTCCCCTTTACCTAGCGGGTTTGAGCTACCTGTGGAAAATTTTGGAGCGAATAGACTGGACCAAATAGCTAAATTAGATGAATCTTTGGATGTTACTTAGCCACCTTCCACCCCCCACTGCCATCCACATCAGTAAAACAGAACTAATGATTCTTGGCCTGCCCCTGGCTTTGAGGATAAAATGAATAAGCCTTTGTGAAAGGGCTTTGTAGTTAAACAGTGTGTGGAATGACTGTTACTTAGATCAGAAGGGAATTTAAGCAATTGCTAAGTGAGTCTTCAATAAGATGAAAGCTTTTATTCATCATTTCTGATTCAAAATATAATAACCTAAGAGAAGTATTGTTTATAGAAAGGATACAAATGACCCCACTCCATGTGTTAAATTTAAGTTAGCTCTTCCATCCCTTATGCTTCAAAAAGGGCTTTGTTTCCCTGACAACCACTTCCCCATCACAGTGAAGCCATTTTGCCCTGAGCTCCTTGAGGTGAGATGGAGCATCCTATCAGGACACATGACCAAGGGTGCAGGAGAGGACATGCCATTTGTTGGGACCTAGCTGGCTGGCCACAGTGGAGACTTTGGTTTTCCTTCTTGGAGTCATCGTGGACTCTTCTGCTAGGCACTTTCTTCTCAATGTCAAATAGCAGCTATTGAGACAGACATTTCATACATTCAGAAAAAAAAAAAAAAAAAAACACCTTTGAAATTTCCTCTGGTCCCTTCTCTATTCTTTTCTGCCAGAGTTGCTATTAAATTGTGGGTAGTTCATTTGATCTTACTCAGTGGAGATCCGTTTATTCCTATAAAAAGAGTCTACATTAAACAAAACAAAACAGAGGCTGCTCTTAACCTCAGATTTGGATAAGGAATTTTAGAGTTAGTTAACAAGGGACCATTGCTCTTTATCTTTATTAATTTCTTTTGTTTGGCAATTAGAAAAATAATCACTGAGTACCCAGGGGCAAATTTTATTAATCTTGCTATCTCACAGTCAAATGAACAAGAAAATTATAATTCTTAAAATAAATATTGTGAAAATTAAAAGCCCAGAACTTTTCCAATGAAAGCAAAGAAGTTAGGAAAATAGTCCTTACTGTCATCGTGAAATTAAGCAAAATGCCTCAAAATCCTTATTAGTTAATCCTCTTGCAAATCAGGATTAAAGAAAGATGAATACAATATTACCAGAGTCACTCTGAGAATTAAAGAAGGTTAGTGGTATCATGTTTTTGTAAACTCTGTATTTAAGATCTTTGAGGAAGAACGAGACATAAATCAACTCTTGGTAAATCAATGGAAAAATATGGGTCGCTCTTGTTCTCATCTTTCTTTAGGAAAGGAAGGTGGGACCAGGTGATGCAGGTAAGTTATCCTAATAGCTTCAGGGAGAACCATCAGCTCAGTGAGCTGCTTGACCTAAATGAGGACAAGGACTAACTGCATCATTGTTTTGAGAACACAAAGTAATACCTGGAGAGGAATTAAGAGAGGACCTAAATTAGTTTAGAAACATAAGAATTCAATTTACAGATTATTTTGAAATTCTGTCAATTTATATTTGATTTGGAGTTACTTCAGAAATTGAACTATGAATGAAACCTGTTGTCCATCCCTCCTGACCATTCCTTCTATCTTTACTCTGGTTTGGGTCTGAATTTCTGCTCACATGTGTTTGTTGCAAAGGCTACTTGAGGTCTCCCATTCTAGTCTTTTTCTTTTAAACAGAGATGGCTCTGCCCACCAAAGACTTGTTTATAATTACCGATCCTTACTTAGCATAGTTGTTAGGGTTTGCCTGTTTAGTCAGAGACGACCTTTCCCAGCACTCCCTGCGTCCCCGTGACTAGTTCTTAGAAGTAGTATAGAAGTAAAAAAGAAGGATGCCATTAGCAGACTAAGGGAACTAAGAACCAGGTGGAGTTTCTATCCTAGTCTCTTTCCTCTTCTATCGACTGAATGAAGCAGAAGGTAGCAAGGCTCCTGGGAATTGCAGAACAACATGATGGACAGAGACTGAGTCCCCAGTTACCATGTGATGAAAAGTCAGCAGCACCCAGGAACATCCCACATTGGAATATTGAATGGGAGAAACAAATTTCTGCGGTGTTAGGCTACTGAAATTTAGGGTTTGTTATAGATGTTAGTTAGCATCACCTTAATTAACACAAAATTCATCTAACAGAGCACTACCATGTTTTTCTTGATAAAGTAAAACTCTGGTATTGTAACCTCCCCCTACACACACACACACACACACACACACACACACACACACACAAAAGCCAACACACAAAAGAATTTTACTGGCTTTCTTTTGCCTAGTGAAGTCCAGACTTCTTACTCTAAATTCATAACCTGTCTTGACTTAACCTACTTTGATGATAATGCTTGATATGCCACTTTTCCTCCTAAATTGTAGGCTACTTATTCTTTTCCCCGAAAGACCTTAAACTAAACTCTCCTGACTCTTGATCAGATTACCCCTTTTGCTGGACTGGGGGACCATTAAAGATCAGCACGTTTTTCAAAGAATAGCTCCAATGTCATCATCTCCATGAAGCCTCTCATGATCCCCCAAATTTAAAAGATACCTACTTCTAAACTTCTGTGGAACTGTGCTCTGCTTTTCATTCATTCCTTTATTCACTAGAAACTTATGAAGTGCTTGTTTTGTGTCAGGAACACTGTGCTTGGTTCTGGGGACAGGAAGAGAATAACAGTCTTCAAAGAGCTTATTGTAACCTGTGGAACAAACAAAGATATGCCCGTAGCTATAGGTAAAAACCAAAAAGGTGTGTGTGTTTGTGTATATGTGTGTGGGTACACCTGAAAAGAATTAGAAGTAAAGTATCAGAAACATGTTAAAGAGAGGACAATTCATTTCATGGGAGGAGAGAATTAGTACTCTAAAGTCCTGTTCTAAAATGTTTTAAAAAGTGGAGTATGTATGAGAAACACACAATTAACTTTTCTAAAGGGAAGAAAGCACATATGCTTAAAGACAATGACTAGGCCAGGCATGGTGGCTCATGCCTGTAATCCCAGAGGCTCGGGAGGCTGAGAGGCAGGAGGATCATGAGTTCAAAATCAGCTTCAGCAACTCAGCAAGACCCTGACTCTAAATAAAATATAAAAAAGGGCTGGGGATGTGGCTCAGTGATTAAGTGCCCCTGTGTTCAATCCCTAGTGCCAAAAATAAAAATAAAAAATAAAAAAAGAGAGATAATGATTAGGAAAGCTATCTTAAAGTTAGATAAAAAAAGAAGGGAAATTATCGTTTGGAGATGAATTTCAAATATATATATATATTGAGATCTATTAGATAATATATTTTAAGGAATCCTGCAGAGAAAACAAAACCACATCTACTGAATAAATTATAAATAGGCCTGTCAAAAATAAAAGTAATTATAGCATAATGCATTTTTATTTCTCGTTTGTCTGTTCTGACCACCTATGGAGCATTACAGCGGAATTTTTAGACACTAGAATAAAATTATTGTCTAGAAAAAATAAGTTAAAGTTAGATAGTTAAAATGTTCCTTCCAGAAATATGGTAGGACAGCTGGGCACAGAAGTGCACATCAGTAATTCCAGCAGCTCAGGAGGCTGAGGCAGAAGTATCGGGAGTTCAAAGTTGGCCTTAGCAATTTGGTGAGAGCCTAAGCAACTTAATGAGACTCTGTCTCAAAACAAAAAAATAAATAAATAAAAAGGCCTGGGGATGTGGCTCAGTGGTTGGAACCCTTGGGTTCAATCCCTGATACCAAAAAAAAAAAAAAAAGAAAGAAAGAAAGAAAAGAAAAAGAAAAAAAAAGGAAAGAAAAAAAAGAAAGAAATTGTCACAGCTTCTTGGCACAGTGGTGCATGGCTATAATTCCAGGGACTGAGGAGGCTGAAGCAGGGGGATCCCAAGTTTGAGGCCAACCTTGGCAAGAGAGGTCAAGTCATTTGCCCAAATTCCTTTGGCTTCTAAGTGGGAGATCTAGGATTCAAATCTAAATAGTCCACTTCTAGCCTGCTCACTTAAGCAGTAGGTATAGAATAGCAAGACTCTGTCTCAAAATTAAAAAGGGCTGAAGACATAGCTCAATTGTAGAGTACCCCTGGTCCAGTATGACCAAAAAAAAAAAAAAAAAAAGTCTTAACTTTTGATGAAATAAACATCCATTAGCTAATGAAATAGTCAGAAATATGCAGAAAGTTTGTGTGGGTAGCTTTATTTATTACAGGAAAAAAACTCACAAAAAATGCTCTGAAGTAGAAGACATGTTATATAAATTATTGTATAGTGTAATCTCTTTTATACCTGCTGCTTAAGTGAGCAGGCTAGAAGCCGACTATTTGTATTTGAATCCTAGATCTACTACTTAGAAGTCATAGGAACTTGGTCAAGTGTCTTAACCTCTCTGTGCCTCAGTATCTTCATCTTCAAAATGTCACCTGTCCAACTGAGTGCGGTGGTGCATACCTGTAATCCTAGCTACTCATGAGACTGAGGCAGGAGAATTGCAAGATCAAGGTCAGCCTCCACAATTTAGCAAGACCATGACTCAAAATAAAGTTGGGATGTAACTCAGTGTTAAAAGTGTCCCTGGCTCTACCACTGTACCCAGTTTGATCTTCAGTAGCAAAAAAGAAAGAAAAGAAAAAAAGGAAAAGAAAATTGCCACCTGCCCTATAGAATCACCATGATGATTAAATGTCAGTTAAGACGAGCACTCAGTATTAAATATTAGTCATTATTATAGTATAGTATACAATTATTAATATTATTTTTAATAATAATATTATTTTTAGAAAAATATTTTAAGACATGGTATAGTACTTAAGGATATTGTTGGGCTAAAAAGCAGAAGACAAAATATTAGCTGGGCATGGTGACACACGTCTGTAATCCCAGTGGCTTGGGAGGCAGAAGGAGGAGGATTGAGAGTTCAAAGCCAGCCTCAGCAAAAGCAAGGTGCTAAGCAACTCAGTGAGACCTGTCTCTATATAAAATACAAAATAGGTCTGAAGATGTGGCTCAGTGATCAAGTACCCCTGAGTTCAATCCCCAGTACCGGAAAAAATAATTATGCAGAGTAAAAAATCCTGAAATTAAAGTGTGTATATATTAATATATATGTATGTGTTTATATATATAAAAATGCCAAAATAGTGTTTGTAAAACAGAATCAGCAATTATGTCTATAGAGTGGGATTGTGTGCATTTTTCCCCTATTTGTTCAGTAATATACTTTCAAAGTTTCCTGTAATTAACATATGGTATATTCATAATCACCAATATTTGATAACATCCCAAAAGTTGGGCCTAGAGAAACCCTCCATGGTGAAAATGAACAATTTTCATAGACCAGCTACTTTATTGCTGAAGAATTCTCTATCTTTGAATTTTAAGAAATTATTTTGAATGTTTGAACATTAAGCATACTGTGGCACACCTGACATTTTAGTTAGAATCAGGTTTTTAAGAAGAGTCTGCAGATTGTACACCATTTGACCCAGCTAATCCACTCCTTGGTCTATACCCAAAAGACTTAAAACAGCATACTACAGTGACGCAGCCACTTCAAGGTTTATAGCAGCACAATTCACAATAGCTAAACTATGGAACCAACCTAGATGCCCTTCGATAGATGAATGGATAAAGAAACTGTGGTATATATACACAATGGAATATTACTCAGCAATAAAAGAGAATAAAATTATGGCATTTGCAGGTAAATGGATGGAGTTGGAGAATATCATGCTAAGTGAAGTAAGCCAATCTCAAAAAACCAAATGCCGAATGTTCTCTCTGATAAGTGGATGCTGATCCATAATGTGAGGGAGGACACAGGAAGAATGGAGGAACTTTAGCCACAGGGGTGAGAGTGGGGTGGGAGTATGAGGACAGTAAAGATTTGAAATATGATGGACATCATAGCCCTAGCTTTATGTATGACCACATGTATGTTGTGATTCTACATCACATACAACCAGAGAAATGAAAAGTTGTGCTCCATCTGTGAAAAAAAAATAACTGTAAAGCAAAATAAATTCAAATGTATCACAGACAGGTTAAATCTAAGTGGGTTAGATGTGCAGTGGACTTCCCATTTACTAAATGCTGGCCACCTTCAAAACATAAATTAAGAGAAGATGTTTTGTTTCAACAATTTGGATTTTTAATAAATAGGGTCAAAGAATGAAGAATCTTTTCTATAGTTTAGCAATAAAAATTATTTTGTATAAGTTATAAATTATCCTGAAACAATCAGGAATTTCTTTCTCTGAGAATTTTAAAGAAGGATTTTCAAATCCTACTCTGCCACACTACAAACATTGAGGTCCTCAGCAAGGGGTAAGTTCATCCCACCTTAATGGTATTTCTTGCTTTTTTATATTATGAAGTGAGTGAGTGAATGGTGATGTTCATTCCTCAAGAAATAATTTAATAACCATTAATTTAAGAACGAATGCATGAGATATTGACAAAAGCTGCCTTTCCCTGAACTTCACATTTGAGTCAATAATGCCTTTCACATGTGGGGCGGCCACAGCTGTTATAATTGGCAGGCTTCTGTCATCTGAACACTCACTAAAGATGCTGGAATTAGACACATGTATTAAGTTTTTACAACATCTATTTTCTCTGTTGCCAGGATGATTTGTTCTAAAATCTCCTGAAATTTTAAGTATTTTAAACAAGAACATTCCTCTTATAAGCCGGGCGTGGTGGTGCACACCTGTAATCTCAGCACTTTGGGAGGCTGAAACAGGAGAATCAGGAGTTCAAAGCCAGCCTCAGCAATGGTGAGGTGCTAAGAAACTCAGTGAGACCCTGTTTCTAAATAAAATGCAAAATAGGGCTAGAGATGTGGCTCAGTGGTAGAGTACCGCAGAGTTCAATCCCTGGTACCAAAAAAAAAGAACATTCCTCTTTCTCTAACAAATGTATTTACCAGACCTCAAAGCTTTGGAAAATGTTAAGAAATGACAAGCAGAACAGAGCTGAGGGAAGGCACTGCTCAAGAAACAGGTTTAGCAAAGGTCCATGGGTTCCTGACTATTGACGTCTAGATGATGGAACAGGAAAGATAAAAAAAGACATTTGGATGGCAATTTCTGAAGAACTTTTCCCCTTCTTCCTTTTCTTTTGAAAAGAATCCACGGGTCCCCAAGCAAAACACAATTCTGGGACATAGAGAGGATACTTGAACCTTAAAAGTAATGCTTCTTACCTTTTCATTACTGTTTGAGCAAACAAAGCAAACAAAATAAACCACAAGTAGGTAGAAAATTTAAAAAATATGTATCTGCTATGGCATAATTTAATGAAAAGAAGTCCCTGAAAATGTAGTACTGTATCATGTGAGGAATCAAATGCCAACTTGAAGACCAAAATCATTTACTCATTTATTCTGTGAGATTCCTTTCATTGGAATCACAAATAGAAGCTGGTCTAGGGGTATCCAAGAAAGCATTTGGAGATTGTGCTAGTTTTCTACAACTAAACAAATTATCACAAATTTAGTGGTTAACACAACACACATTTATATCTCATGGTTTTTGTAGGTCAAAAGTCTAGGCGGGGCCTGGGGTTGTGGCTCTGTGGTAGAGCACTTGCCTTGAACATGTGAGGCACTGGGTTTGATCCTCAGCACCACATAAAAATAAATAAAGGTATGTGTCCAACTTAAAAAAAAAAAGTCTAGACAGCTTGATTGGGTCCTCTACATCGGGTCTCACATGACTAAAATCAAGGCTATGTTCTTTCCTGGAGGCTGTGGGGAAGAATTTGCCTCCAAGTTCATTCAGGTTGTTGGCTAATCTAGTCTCCTTGAAGTTTTACAACGTAAGTCTCAACTTCCTTGCTGGCTGTTTGAATTCCTTCTCATTCTATTCAATGTGGCCTTTTCCAGAAATGGCAAGTTGAGACCCCATTTCTTGTGCCACATCTCTGAATTTCTTCTACTATCAGTCCTTTGATAACTCTGTTTAAAAGTTCATATAATGAGCTGTAACACACTCCTGTAATCCCAGTGGCTCAGGAGGCTGAGGCAGGAGGATTACAAATTCAAAGACAGCCTCAGCAATTTAGCAAGGCCCTAAGCAACTTGGTGAGACCCTGTCTCAAAATAAAATACAAAAAAAGAGCTGGGGATGTGGCTCAGTGGTTAAGCGCCCTTGGGATAAATCCCTGGTACCAAAACTAACTAACTAAATAAATAAATAAAATTAGAAAGGTTTATACAATGACATGGGATCCACCTAAGTAATCCAGGATAATCTATTTTAAGGTCTATAACCTTAATTACATTTGCAAAGTCCGTTTAGTCACATCACATAACATGGTTTATTCATCCCCTAAAGGGATGAGATCATGGATATCTTTATGGGTACAATCTGTCTACCAAATATAAATTATATTTCTAAGAATGGTTTCTGTTTATTCATTGCTCAAGAATCTGTACCTAATGAGGATGGGCTGTTCTTCTTTCTAGGACATTCACTTGGCCAGGAGATTATATGACATGGCTGCTCAAACAAGTCCAGATGCTCACATACCTGTGTTCTTTGCCCTCATGAAACTGGAAACTGTGCATTTGCTACAAGATATCCTGTTTTTTAATGTAAGTTTGTCTCATATAGGTCCTGAATCTCTAAATTCAAAATCCAGTGAGCAATTTGTAGGGACAAAGTGCTGAGGCTCATGGAAAGAGTATTTTTTTTTTTTGATTAGAATTTCTTTGGTAAGTAGAATTCAAAGTCTTACACTTACCCTGCCAAGCAATTCTGCTGTTATATTGAATATGTGTTGACACTGCCTAGTACAACCAATACATTCACTTGGCAGATATTCTTTCCAGCACATACTATGTTCAAAGCTTTAAGCAAAGTAACATGTGCTACATATACTTATTCAAAACATAGCTTTTATCAAAATCTGAGACTGGTAAGCAGATGGCAGGTGGCAAGTGGTACCACAAAGAACTATAATTTGAAAAAAGTAGAAATGAAATTTTACAAATCTTAGAGATTATTCCAAAGGTGTTAGTTAAGTCCCATGTGAGAGCCATAATCCAGCAAAGATCATGTCTTCCAAGACTTAAGGAAGCACGGAAACAGATGCAGGGAAGGGTGATGGTGGTAGGTTTGAGAAGGCATGATGGTTCTGAGTGAAGTGGAGGCCGTGATTTATTTTGACTGAATGTCTCTTGCCAACAGTTCACTTTGAGATGGAAATGGATGAAATTGGACAACGTGCTTGGACCATACTGGGATTTATTTGTGATTGGCCTAATTGTTGTCATGCTGATCTTCTTGATTAGAAACCGCCATAGGTAGGATCTGGATCACAGGAAAACCTGCTCGTGGTTTCATGCCAAGCTATCCTCACTAAATAAAGAATTTCCTCATCCAAATCAAGAGCCTGCTGATTTCCCACACAGACCTGTGATGGAAAGTGGACAAGGCCTGAGACCCATCCTAAAGAAACAACTTCAGACTTCCTGCTTAGTTGAGGGGGCTACGTGGGGGATGCTGGGGACTGATCACCTAAGATCTTACTACAAATGTGTCATCTTGGTGATCTAGTCCAGAGTTAGTGATAAAGAGCACCATCTCCTTAGTCACTACAATAAAGGTGGTTTCCTCACAAAGTTGTCCTCCCCTTTGAAGATGGATTTCTTGGCTCCTTCAGACATACTGAGGTGAGGAGAAGGGGCAGTTCAGGAAGCACAGGAATACAGATAACTCAGAAGATATTAAGAATGACAATTTCAAATTGCAGCCCTAATGAGCAACAGCACTTCTCATGGCCTGTTGTTCCTAGAAAGAAAGGAGTGTGGCTTACCTGACTCCTCACCAAGGGACTTTGTACCAAAGATCTCTTAGTTGTTGGGTAATGAACAAAGCTGTTTGGGGGTCGATACAGCACCACACCTCATCCCCACCCCTCAGTGGGAACCCTGTTTTCCCAGGAGAATCCTTCCTGGAGCACCCATAGAGGGAGATGATTCCAGCCTCCTAGGAAAGAAACTAGAAAGTCTAGATTCTCTGGCTGTTCCAACAGGCAAAGCAGGGGCCCAGGGCTAGAGGGTGGGCATGGGTAGACAAAGAGAGTACAAGAGACCCATGACTTATGTCCAGGGCCGGGACTGAACTCCAGCTCACACCTCTCTAGCTATTTGACCTCTCAAGCCTCCATTTTCGGATCTGCAAAATGGGAAGAATAATACCTTAGAAAGCTAGTATGAGGATTAAATAAAATAATATATGTATGCAAAGTGAGTGAAACAGAGCCTTGCACCTATAAGGAGCTCTATAAATGGTTTGAATATGCCTTAAAAACTTATGACAAATCAGTTGGAATTGGAAGACAGCTAAGCGGATAATCTGTGTGGCTTCTGTGCCCTTCCATTAGTCCTGCAACCAAAATATTGGTTGCTTTGGTAGAAAGAGACCTTGCCTAACTATTTAAAAATCCAACTTAGGGACAAAAAGTTAATTTTTTAAAAAAAATGATGTGAGGAACAGTACAAGATGGTGAGAGAACCTGGAAGAACCTGGAGGAATTTTCAGGTTTTGAAACAGGAAGGGATTAAGAGATTTAAGTTCATTAAAATGTTCATTTCTGTGTCTCCTCTCTGGTGCCACCAACTGTAATTGTTCCTGCCACCATGGGGGTAGCTTCAAGATGACTGGCAAAGGAATCTTCTGCCATATTTCCTGGTTATCGCAAAACACTACCTTTTGCTGTTCCCCACATTGTTCAGCAGAAAGAACACACTGACTCATAGCAAATGTACAGTTTCCAGAGAAGAGTAACTGTTATCTTCACCACAGCAGGCAAATCAGACTAAGCCAATGACTCCTGAGCAAGCTGAGGCTACCTTCATGTCAAGAAAACAGGGCGACCTGTGCTCCTTCAACAGCTGTGGGGCCACTGAAGGCCTGGTTCCGCAAATGAGCCAACCAAAGTAGATTACTGCCTCAGTCACACAGAGGCTGCTGTGACTTGGCATGTGAGTTAGACCAAGTAATTGACACATTACACATAGATCAAAGGAAGAGGGATGGATACTGAGAGAAGGAAAGGGCCTCACTTCAGACAGTTTCATATACATGTCAAATCTAAGTGATGTGATTTCCATAGTTTAGGTTCCCTTAGAAGCTGACCATGAGATAGATTTGATTATAAGCAGTCTATTTGGTAAGGATCTCAAGAAATACAGATAAGACAGAGTAATTATCAAGAAAGTTACCACCATGGGTCACTGGAGCTCAACCTCACAGGGGATCTCTGATAGTCGGGGTAGAAAATATACCTCATAGTTATCCCACCCAAGGGATAAGAAAATAGGCATTTATTCCCAACTCCTAGCAGTCGTTGGTTGACAAGTCCTTATTAGTGGGTGGGGATTAATTCTCTCTTCCAACCTGCCATATAGACAGAACCAGCAGAGAAAGCCCTTGAGCAAACTGATACAGGTGCTTGCAGTTGGTGCTTTGCCTGCCAATAATAATGGGAAGAGCTGAGGGGTGGCCGCAGAGCACCATCAACATTGCTACAGTGTTTAAGGGCTGCTTTTGGGACCCAATCACTCTTCACTGACAATCCACAGAGCACTCACTCTGTCCCAAGAGCTTTGCCAAGAACTTGGGAAACAAAAATGAGCGCTGTGCAATCCCTGTCTCAGGAAGCTTGCAATGTGTGGTGTAGAAGAGAGAAGACCCTATATTAGAGCATCACATGTGCCAGACATTTTCCCATGGTTACCTCACTTCATCCTCCTAGACACTCTGAGGTAGGATTCTTCTTCCTGTTCTATAGACATGTAGTGTGATGATCTGATTACTCCTTCAAATAGTATAACCATTAGCAGAAAATATTTAAAAGCAAAATTATAGTATTATGATACCAGTTGATGAATAATTTTTTGCCTGTAGAAAAAATGCAGATGCTAATGTAGTAAATGAGTTGGCAAATGTAAACTGTGTGTCGAAAGAACTAAATGCGGTGAGTAGGCTGCAGTTTACCCCTTCAGCCTGTAACCCTGGGTGGTTGGGAGTGTGGGAAATGGTCAGTTCTGCTCTGTTTCCTCCCCCTTTCCTACCCTACCTGTCTCTCTCTCCTTCATGGTTGAAGGGAGTCGGGGTGGTGAGAGGGTTATTTAAGGGACAGGAAGGACTTTACTAAACTGGCACAGAAGTCATCCTGTGAAGGGGCCTGCAGAGATGGAAGTTCACTCCTGTGGAGCACTTTTGTGACGTTCTTGGAGATTCCCTCCTGGGAACCTTCTGTCTTTATTTGGGATCTCCCAGAAGCAGAGGCTGAGGCAAGAATTTGAGTACTGGTAGCTCATTTGAAAGGTGATTCCAGGACTCAGAAGTGAGTAAGTGGGAAGGCTGAAAAGCCATAAAAAACAGATGCATTATTGAGATCGCTCCTGCAGGCAAAGTGGGCTCCATTCTACCAGGATCTGAACAGTTAATAGAACACCTCCCAAAATTGTTTGGCTGAAAGACACACTGAGGCCCTTATCCCCCAGCATCCTTCTCCATCATTTGAGGATTGCTCTCAGAATATATTTACTATCCCTCACCCCTTATGGTCGTTTAAGAGATGCTTTGGGGAAGTCTCTGAGACAGAAAAAAGATCCATGCCTTCCCTTAGTGTTAGGCACAGCTAATACTGAGTTATCAGAGGCAGGTCCTCCACAGCTGCAGCTGCAATCAGAGATGGCAGAATAAGCATCTGTTTCATGAGTGAGTCTTCCTGAACCCCAAGGCCCTGGTCTAGCTAACAGACCCTCTTTGATATAGGCTGCTATAAACTTAATATGCAGAAGTGACTAAGAATTTGTAGATGAAGAGATTATCCCAAATTGTTCAGGTCGGACTTCAATGCAATCACAAGTGTCCTTACAAGAGAGAGGGGCAGAGGGCAATTTCACAAAGACAGAAGAGGACAAAGAGGCAATGGCCACAGAGGCAGAGATAGCAGTGATGTGGCCACAAGGCAAGGAACACCAGTAGCCACCAGAAGCTGGAAGAGGCAAGGGATGGGTTCTCTCAGTCTCTATGATCTTACTGACACCTTGATTTTAGACTTCTGTCCTCCAGAATTATGAGAGTATATCTGTTGTTTTAAGCTTTCAGTTTGTGGTAATTTTTTTTTTTTTTTTACAGCAGTAATAGGAAACTAATACACTGTCTCTTCTGTAGGTATTTCTAGGCTGGTTTATTTGTTTATGTCTGTTACCTTGTCCCTGAGAAACAAACATTCTTGCCCCTGCAATTGTTGGATTGCAGCTAGCTCCAAGGGCAGTCCAGTGTCTTGCTCTATCTTGCTGTCACTCTAAAGAAGATATACCCTCAACCTCTTCCCACTAGGCATGTGTCCAATCCATTATGATCCCCAAACTCCAGGGACCACAGATCAAGTTCTGTATGTGGCTCCCGTAAAGCCTCTCTCCTTTGGCTGAAGTTGAGGGGAGAGCTGTGTCTTCTTTTTCTCAGTAGGATATGCAAGAGCAACCAGAAACTTCCAAGAAAAAATTTGCCTCTGTCTACTTCAACTCTTAAACACCCTACCTTCCACTCCCACTCACTGGCAAGTCCAGCTAGGGCATCCAGCCTCTCTGTTTTTAAAATTGAGACCACTTGGTTCCTTTTGCTAACGCAGAATTTGAGCCACAGTCCAAATCAAGGCTGAAAAAAAAATCTATTTTATTGCCTAGAAATTCTTAACAATATCTTTACTGAGATGTCTGTCCTGGGTTAAGAAGCAGTAGATTGTTCCAACCCTAGTTATTCCAGGAGCAATGCTGTGGCCTCAGTCACTTTACTTATCCAGCTTGCCAGTTTTCTTCTCAGGTAAATAAGAGTATTGGATGAGTTTACAATTCCAGCACCACAAAACAATGTGCACATATGCATCTTCAGAACTAAGAAGGGTCTCTCTACTTGTGGTAGGTTGGAAATAAAAATCTGCTTAAGCCCAAACAGTTGATGTTTATGCACCAGCTAAAACCCTATGTGTAAATTTGTAATGGGTTCATAAAAACAGTCTTTGCCAACTAAATATCGTGGTCACACAGAAAAATCAGAAAGGGAATTCAATTTTTTTTTAAATTTAGAAATAGTTATCAAAAAAGTGAGGTAAGAAAGAAGGGGCAGATGGAAGGAAGGGAGGAAAGAAGGCAGGAAGGGACAAAGGAAGAGCCTTGATTTTCACAATAAATTTTACCCCATGATGGGTTAGTTTTTCCCACCACTTCTGTCTTCCCTTCACTTAAGAAGGGAAAAGCCAGAATGTTTTAGTGTTTTGCTTTTATATGATTAAAACAGAAAAAGTATTCACCTCCTCAAAGACGTAGCCTTTTTATAAGAAAAGGTACCAATCCACAGCAAAAATAAATGTGCCATTCTAACAATAGTCTGTTATTAACAAGAAAAAAATCACAAAACTAAAAATAGTGATTCCACTAGAGGCAATAGTCATGTGCTGATTATGCATTTCCAGAGATACACTATACCTGAAGTTTTAAAATTTCCAAAATCCTAAGTCCCAACAGCTTTTCTTCTCAGGGTCTGCTTCTGGGGAAACCTATTAAAGAGTATTGTTACATTTTTCTAGATAAGGATATCCTGGTTCAGACTGCAGATCAGCAATTTACCTGAGGTCACATTGCCAGTGAGCAGATTTAGGATTCAAACTCAGGACCAACCCCCAAACCAGTACTCTTTCTTCCATTTTATCCTTCCTCCAAATTATTAGCTTATTATTTTATTGTCAAAAATAGTTTTCATTGTCATATCTTTCTTTTAACTTTTTCATTAAAAATATTATAGTGACAAAAATTAAAATTTACAGACTTCTTTTGGAAAATCTTTTAAAATCATGTTTCAAAGCATCATAGAGAAAACTTAACCAAAATACAAAATGTGAAAGGCATCATAAATTTTTTCATGTAATTCATTAATGAGCAGAGTGAAATGTGAAATCTTGTGATCAATCAATACTATTGACTATTTATTGTGATTGTCCTATAAGTTACACAGACTTTCCTCCCATTTTCTTCCTTTATGCTGGTCTATGAAAATGTGCTTTCCAGATATAGTTCCCTTTCCAGATGAATGGTATCTGCAGCATCATCAATGTTCTACCCTTGTGTCCTCAGCACAAGTCTGAAATAACTGACATCTTCCGTGATGTAATCTCCCTGCAATCTTTGGCTTCCTACCTCTATTACCTACCTGCCTTCCTTCAGATGAGGAGGCCCTTTGGCTGCAGCATCACTGTTGGACACAGAAAAAGCAGACCATAGGTGCCATAGAGCAAATACTCCAAGGAGCAACCTTTAATCAAGGAGGGACAGGGATTCTCCAGACTCCTTGCTCCTCAGTGGGCCAATCAACAGAGTGTGTTTTGTAGAGCTTCTCCGGAGGCTCTTCTCTCCCACTTTTCCACTCTTCCAAATAAATTCCCTATCCAAATAAACTAACTTGCACTCAAATCCTTGTCTCAGGGTGAGATTTTGGGGGAACTCAAACCAAGAGTTTAAGGAAAGATCATGTTAAACATAGCAGAGGACACATATAATAATCATGTTGGGAGTAAAAGCAACATCTATTTAAAACTCACAGGTTTCAAAGTATCATAGAGAAAACCTAACATACAAAAACATGAAAGGCATCATTAACTTTGTCATATAATTAACACCTCAGAATGAAATGTGAACTCTTGATTGTATACTAGGTGATTGATTTGTTTAACATTGTATCTTCAGCACCTAACATGGTACCTATACATAATTGGCCTCAAACTTTTTGGGGGGTGGGGTGGGGTTTGGAACTGAGGATTGAACCCAGGGTTTCGTGCATGCAAAGCAAGCACTTTACCACTGAGCTACATTCAGCCCTGGCCTCAAACACTTTTTAAATGGGTAAATGAATGAATAAAACAGTGAACTTATACATGAGGATTCCTTGCTCTCTCCTAACATTAAAGATGACAAGTTGTCCTAATTAATGCCAAAGAAAGGATTGGGATTATGAAAGAGAAATACAAAATGAAACAAAGACAACAAACTGTTTTCCTTTATTCTCACAGAATGCTCCTGATATCAAATGTGTGGAAGGTTTCCCCACAGCAACAAATTCTCCGACTCTCTGGACACTAATTGGGTGTACTACAATTCAATTCCATTCTAACACTAGTGAGTGGAATTAACTTTAGATCTCACAAGTTGAAGGACTCAGTACCACAAGACTGCTCCCCACTTCTGATGCCAATCAGAGCTAGTAGGTCCTCAGGTTATCCACACTTCTGTCCAACATGCCTACAAATCAGGGATTTGCACAAACTTCCCTCCCTACTACTATAAAGGCTCACAAAACTTGGGAAACACTCATTTTTAAAAGGATATCATTAAAGGATCAGTCAGAAGAGTAGGCATATAGGGTAAGATCTGGTAGGGTCCTTAGTGCAAGAGCTCCTGTCCCCTTGAAATTTTCTTGTTTGTCACCCTCCCGGGATGTGGATGTGTTCACAATCCAAAAGATCTCTGAACTCCATCTCTTAGAGATTTATATGGGAGCTTTATCACAGAGGTGTGATCATTAACATAATTGCTAGCCCCTTCGCCCTTCCTGGAAGATGGAGGTGGCACTTAAATGTATCTAGCTTCTTCTCATGACTTGGTCTTTCTGGCAACCAGCACCCATCCTAAAGCTATCCAAGAAGCCCATTAAGAGTCACCTCATTGGAAAAAAGATACTATCACCCAAGAAATTCCAAGGGGCTTAGGAGACCTATATCAGGAAAAAGAACTGAGCTGAAAGACCAAATCGTAGAACAAAAGATGCTTCTAGCACCTCTATCACTTAGGAGATTACAAAGGTCTTAGAAGCACTGTGCCAGGAACTGGGGGTGAAAACCAAATATGTATTTCTTATTACATAACAATATCACATAAAATGAAGTAATTTAAACCACCTACAAGATTTGAATAAATGGAAACATATTGAGTTTGCAAAGGAAAATGCCAAAATATAGAGAGGTTAATTTTTCCTAAATTATATGTACATTTGCTGTGGTTTGCATGTGGTTTGTTCTGCAGGGGTTGATGTGTTGGAAGCTTGGTTCCCAATGTGGCAGTATTAATTGGCAATGGAATTTTTAAGAGGTGAGGCCTGCTGGAAGGGAATTAGATGGTGAGGGCGTCACCATTGGAAGAGATTATTGTAGTTGCCAAGGACTATGAGTGGATTGTTACAAAAAGATCAAGTCTGGCCCCTGAGTCTTTCTGGCTTCATAGCTTGTCGTGTGATTGCTCTTGCATGCCATTCTACCATGGTGACGGCATCTGTCAAAAAGCCTTCACCAGACCTGAGCAGAAGCTGGTGCCGTGGATTATTTAAGCATGACCTAAATAATTCTGTACTCTTTACAAAAATTACCCAGCCTCAGTTTTTTTAAAAAAATTATAGTAACATGAAATGGACTAAGACAACATCATTAATAAAAATACCATAATACTTTTAAGACTATGCTGTTGCTTCCAAAATTTGTAAGGAAAAATAGATTATTAGCAAGGACAGTCCTGGCAAAGGAGAATAATGTGGGGAAAATAGATAAATAAGCCAGTAAAATATGAAGGTATGATAATTAAGCCATTTGAATAAGTCATACTAGAATAAAACATTAGAAATGATCCAAATATATAAAGAAAAACTGCCATGGCAAGTCAACGGAGAAATGGTAAGTTATTTGGTTTGCATGACAGTATGGGGTAGCCTGCTTAAAAAAATTAATTCAAATCCCTACCTCAAAGTTATACTAAAATAAATTCTAGAGAGGCAAAGATTTAAATGTGACAAATAAAATTTATGTAATAAGGAAACACCTTAGATTCAAAGACACATAAGTTTAAAGTTAAAAGGTTCGAATACATTATGCAAACAGTAACCATAAAAGCAAAAGTATCTATGCTAATATCAGACAAAATAAAAACAAAAATTATTAGAGAAAAAGGAGATTATATGAAAAAGGGGTAATTTATGAGGAAGATATAGAACTTATAAATATACATACACATAACAACAAAACACCAAAATACATGCACCAAAAACTGACAGAACTGAAAAAAGAAATAGAAAATTCAATTGTTTAGTACTCCATGTTCAATAGGGTGCAGAATAAGTGCTCAAAGGATCATAAGGAAATAGAGGAGCGAATAAAGTTACAAACCTACTAGACCTAACATAACTATAGAACCTTCCATCCAACAGCAGAATATACTATGTGAAAAAGTTTGGCAGTTTCTCAAAAAATTTTACATAGAGTTATCGTATGACCCAGGAATTCTACAGCTTGGAATATAATCACAAAAACTGAAAACATGTTTATATAAACATCTATACACAAATGGTCATAGCAGCTTTATCCATGAGATCCCAAAATTAGAAACAATCCAAATGTTCATCAACAGATGAATGAAGACACAGAATATGGTATATATTCATATGGAATATTACTCATCAAAAGAAAAAAGTACTGATACACATAACAACATTGATGAAAATTGACATAATGCTATGTGAAAAACAGCCAGTCACAAATGGCCTTATATAGTATGATTCCATTTATGTGAAATATTCAGAAAAGGCAAATGCAGAGACAAAGTAGATTGTTTTCAGGTCTTGGGTATCAGAGAGTGACTGTTAGCGAGTATGATGCTTCATGAAAATGATCTAACATGAAAATGATCTAACATTCAATATTCATAATGGCTGCACAACTCTGTGATTATACCAAAATCCATAGAATCATTCCCTTTAAAAGGGAAAATTTTATATTTCATGGATTATATCTTAATGAAAGTTGTTTTAAAAATAAATAAATGGAGACAAATATGACAAAATCTTAACGCTTGTTAAGTTAGGATTTGAGGGAAGTGATTGTCATTTTATTCTTTAAACTTTACCGTAACTTTTAAATTATACTAAAAGACAAGGGATGCTGAGACAGAGAAAAAAATACAGGTTATTTATTCACTCCCTTTCACATAGACAATTGGTGTTCATCAAAATGTTCCAAATGCTCCCTAAATTTCCCAGTCTCCCTGAGGGCTAAAATGGTTTCATATGACTAGGTCTGGCCAATGCACTGTGAGTAAAAGTGGTATCTGTCACTTCTAGAAGGCTAAGACAATTCAAAAGCTATTTGAGCTTCCTCTATCCTCCTTTTCTCTGTCAACCTTAGAAACCACAGGATGAGATGGCTCAGGTACAAGATGGAGGAAGTGTGGATCCCTTACTATCTAGTGGCCTTCTCCCCAATATATATACACCTGAATGAGGAAAAACAAAATTTTCGTTGCACTAAGCCATTAATATTTCAGTTTATTAATAACTTCTGCCAGTTTATTTGTAACTGTGGCACCACAAACAAAAATAAACAATGCTAATTACCTTAATTAGATAGATTAAACCATTTTGTATGGTTATTAAAAATAGCCTAAAAGCCAGGTGCAGTGGCACACATTTGTAAATCCAGTGAATCGGGAGGCTGAGGCCGAAGGATCTCAAGTTAGAGGCCAGTCTCAGCAACTTAATAAGACATTGTCTCAAATAAATAAATAAATAAAAAGGGTGGGGATGCAGCTTAGTGGTAGAGTGCCCCCTGGGTTCAATGTCCAGGAAGAAGAAGAAGAAGAAGAAGAAGAAGAAGAAGAAGAAGAAGAAGAAGAAGAAGCAGCCGCTGCGAAAAATAAAAGCAACCTAAAAATAATGTTTGATATCCCAGAATAGGGAAATAATTTTTAAGCATAAAAGCAATTAAGGTCATCACAAAGAAAAGTAGAATGAAATAAAATTATGGTAACTTAAGAAAGCCACTATATACAAAATAATAGAAATGAGGGAAAATGTCTGTAATAGGTGTGTTAGAATTAGGGTCTCTAATATTTAAAATAAACTACAACACAGAAAAATGGCACAAAGTCTTTGAACATCTAAATAATCAATATAAAACAACATTTATTTGTGCTATTTATAGGCACTGTGATGTACTGTGCATTATATCATTCATTCTCACAGCAGTTCTTTAAGGGAGATATTATTTTCATGTTCATTTTAAAAACAGGTAATTGAGGCTTAGTGAAGTACTATGCAAGACTCAAAATAATACAACTAGTATGTGTATTTGAACTTGGTTCTTAATCAAATGTCAAAGTTAGCCACTACTTTTCCACAAGAAAACATGTGAGCTCATTCCTACTAATCAAAGGAAATTAAGGAAAATAGCAATGATATAACAATAAAGATCTAATAACTATAATCAGTATAGTAAGGGTATGGTTAGACATGCATTCACTTGCTCTTCATTTGTTCACAAGTTCTGATGTTCAGCAATTGTTGACAGTAGTTTTGTGTCAAAATACCTGAAATAAACAACTTATAAGATGAAAAGATTTATTCTGGCTCACAGTTTCAGAGTTTCAGTCCATGGTTGGTTGGCTCCAATGTTTGAGACCTTTAACAAGGCAGACATCATTTGTGTGGTGGAACAAAGCTGCTCATCTCATGGTGGCCAGAAAGCAGAGTGAGACAGGAAGGGGATGGGGTCTCAGTATCCCAGTCAAGGGCATATCTCCAATAACTTCCTCCACAAGGCTCTACCTCCTAAAAGTTCCACCATCTCCCAATAGTGTCATCAGTGGGGATCAAACTTTCAACACAAGAACCTTTATATCTTCTCTCTCCCCATCCCACATACATCTCTTTTAAAATCCTGCTTCTTTTGGACTTGTTAGAAATATATAATGAGTCCTTTACAGAGATATCCTTCTCTGATGGCTTCCTTGACAACACTGCAGTTACCATTTATAAGGATCTAAGTTCTTTTTTTGGTACTGGAGATTGAACTCAGGGGTACTCAACCACTGAGCCAATCAATCACCAGCCCTATTTTGTATTTTATTTAGAGACAGGGTCTCACTGAATTGCTTAGTGCCTCGCCATTGCTGAGGCTGGCTTTGAACATGTGATCCTCCTGACTCAGCCTCCTGAGCTGCTGGGATTACAGGCATGCACCACCTTGAATGGCTAGGATCTAAATTCTTACATAAGGAACTCTTCTCCAGATGGTCTAAGGATAGAAGACAGAGGGTTAGGATTCATTCATTTTCTTATTTATTCACCATATCTTCCAAGAGCCTACTTAGTGCAAGCTACTTTGTGTATAATTGCCTTTTATTAAATATATGAAATTTGATACATGAACACTCTTAGGACTATTACTACTTTATTTCATTAATTCTAAAATACATCTTTTCCCAAATTTTGACATCTATAATATCAGGATATAATTCACAATCAAAGGCACTTAGAATTAAAGAAATACTGTACTAATTATTGTTGTTCTACTCCACTTGACTGGAAGACCCTAATGGCTAGGGTTCCTTCTTCATTATGCCCTAGTACCTGGCATAGTGCCTGAAGTGTAGCAGTACTCAGTGGATTGTGTGGAATATGCAAAAAAAAAAAAAAAAAAAAAAAAAAAAAAAAAAAAAAAAAAAAAAGGACAAAGCTTTCCTTGATAACCACCCCTCCACCACACATACACTGCACATACTCTTTCTCCTCTGAATTTCCAAGGTGCTTTATCAGACCTCTTTTCTGGCATTTCTCATATTCTACCTTAACTATACGTGGATGCTTATGCTGCCCTATACAATGAATGAAGATAGGATCTTATTTTATTTTTCTGAGGTTTGCCATGCACTATCTGTCATAGTGCCTTCCACATAGGTGCCTCAATCAAAGTACTGTTGGTTATTTTTTAAAAAGCACATCAGCTTTACCATGGGCTCCAGTCAGCAGGGCTCTGAGCTTTTTGAAGACAGTAATTAGGTCCTTCACATCTTTAGGTGTCCTGGGCCTGTTACATATAGTAGGTGCTCAATAAGTATTCTTGGTCAGCTTTCTGTTACTGTAACAAAATACCTGAAATAATCAACTTATAAAAGGAACAATTTACTTTATCCATGGTTTAGGAGATTTCAGTTGATGGCTGCTTGGCCCTATTGCCTTTAAGCTTGTGATGAAGCAGTACATTATAGCAGGAACAAGTATCAGAGGAAGCTGGTTTTCTCATGGCAACCAGGAAACAAAAAACAGACACGAAGGGCTAGGGTCTCATAACCCCTTTCAAGGGCATACCCCCTATGACCCAACTTCTTCTCATTAGGCTCTATATCCAAGTAACACCACAGGCTGGGGACCAGGCCCTCTTGAGCCTTCGGAAAACATTCAAGATTCAAACTATAGCAGGTACTGAATGATGATGACTTGTACATACCCACTTTTCTTTACTCCCGACCCAGCCTGAAACACTCTCCCTAATACAATCTCATCAGGAAGTACATGGTACTTTTTTTTTTAAAACATATATATTTTTTAGTTGTAGACGAACACAATACCTTTATTTATTTTTATGTGGTGCTGAGGATCAAACCTAGTGCCTCACACATGCGAGGCAAGTGCTCCACCACTTAGCTACATCCCCAGCCCCAGACACATGTTTTTACAACCAACATAGCAACAGTCATCCTTCAAGATTCCCAACTGTTACAGAAGGGAGGGTAAAATGGGGTCTATTTGTGATTTACATAGAAGTTTTCTTTCCTCAGAAAACTCTTGCTCTGGAGCAGACTACAGCTTTTAAAACCTGATCCCAAAGTTAACCAAAATCTCTGGGAACAAGAAACAGGCAGATTTTTTCTTCCATTTTCAACATGCAAGGCAAGTTGAGGTCTATTGCAATCTGAACAAATGCAAGGTGATGGGAGAATCTGTGAAGGACTCAATCCTAAAGGCCTTTGGAATGGACAACTCCCCTAGGGATCTCTACAGCGTTCACTTGCCACACCTTTCTCCACTCTACCTCCTGGGCAGGGCAGGGGCACCAATTGGGCCTGTAGCTCTGCTGGGGTTGCATCAGTGATGCCAAGGCTGCCACAGGTTGCTGGGCAAGCCTGTGGAACACCTATATTCCAGTTCTGCTACTATGAGCTTGTAATGGCAGGCAAATCAATCCCTTTCTGTGGGATTTAGTTTCTTCAACTACAAACCAAGACTGCTCTACTGTCTTATAACTTAAAAAATTTTAAACTTCAGTCCAGGCTCTCAGGTGAGAAATTAAGGTCTGTAACAAAAACGTTTTAAAATCTTCCCACATGTGGCAAGAATAGAATTATTTTTCAGGCTATCTTATTTGAAATCTTGGGTCCCCCCCAACCCCCCGCAATGAATTTCATCTGGCATTTTGTACCAATGTTTTGATACAAAAGCAATTATTTCCAATTTTTTATGTGTGTGTGTGCCTGTGTAAAACGAGTCATTCTAACTTGTATTTCATTAATCAGAAAATAATTTCTAGGTAAAGATAAAGTGCCTCTAAAATAAGAAATGTTCAATCTTCACCTTACAGAGCATTACATCTCATATTTGATTTCTATTTGGATTTTGCCATAGAAGCAAAATAGCTGGGAGGTTGATTTATTCTTTCTAAAAAAGGGACAGTAACTTTAAGCAGTGCCTCTTTTACTAATCAGTCATCCAGTGTGAGCAAGAAGCAATTTTATGTAAGACAAATAAGCTAGCATAACAGCAGTCAATAATTTATTCTTGAAAGCTAATCTAAAATTCATTCTACTTAGAGTAATAGCCAACATTATCATGCTTGTTATGTGCCAGGCACTGTTCTAACCAAGTAATATTATTAACTCATTTGATCTTCATAACTACCTTTCTGGGAGAATATTTGTACCATCATCTCTTTTACAGAAGACAAAACTAGGGTCAAGGAACATATCCAAGGCCCCACGGCCAGGACTTAACCACTGTGCTGACTGCCTTAAGAAAGGGGAATGGGTATAGCAAAGATGGTTGATTGAGATCGTCATCACTACCCTTGGTGCATGTATGAAAACACAATTGGTGTAACTTTATCTGGTTTGCAACCAGAGAAATGGAAAAACTGAGCTCTATATATGTGCTATGACTTGAAATGCAATTAAATAAACTAAAAAAAAAAAAAAAAAGGAAAGTTCATAAGCAATTTTTGCAGGTAAACAGATTCTGTCAAGTTTTCCAGAACTATTCAAACTATTTAATAAATCTCTACAATTCCTAGTGTAGGGCTAGGCTAATATTTCCCAAAACAGATTCAAGATCTTACAAGATGCTCCTTGATAAAAGGGTTACTGGCTCATTTAAGTCTGGAAGATGCTATAAAAATAGGCTCCTTTGGGAGATTTGTATGTTCTTAGAAGTTTTACAGGAGACAGACCCACTTAATTTTAATTAATCTTTGCCAACCACATTTACCTCTGGAAACTCTCTCCCCCGTACTCCAACCTCCATCTTATTTTTAACATCTATTAACATTCTGGAATTTATTTCATCAGACATATAAAATGTCTAATGAGCTTGGCCTTCTAGACCTGAGAAATAATGACTGATGCTTATTTTGTCAAATGTTGTACATTGTTTCTAAGAAATGCTCCCATTTCAAGCATTTGAAAAATTTTAAAGATAGGCTACTTAGTGGTAGAAATGGGATTTGATAGGGAGGTATGATTTTAGAACTCAGTCCACTCTAGTATCTAATGATAGCGACACCTTGCCTGGACTTGGGAATTAACCTGTGCCATAGTATCATGTCCAGTCAGCCCTGCTTTGAACTCACATTATGGTTCTCTAGGACCAGGTCCTGCCATGTCTCCCAGGCTCAGCAATTATATTTCTGCCTAATTGTCTATGTCCAACTTGGCACACAGATTCCTGAGATAGACTCTTGAATCCCAATTGAGTGGCTGATTCTTAGAATTTGCAATTCAATCTGCTACTATAGGCTCTCTTACCTGTTTGCTGCCCTCACAGGGATCACTGTGACTCCATTTGTGCTTTTTCTGTGGCTACTGAACCCTGGAGCTTTAGCTAAAGCAGAACTTATGGAAACAATTGTATAAAGTGCTAAATGAGATGGAACAAACAAAAAGTTCAAGATGGCCTTGGACAAGTGAAATGAACTTGAGCTGAATTTGAAAGGTAATTGAGCTTTCAATGCAAGAGATCTAGAACTTGGAGGATAGGAAGTTATGCAGGGACAAAGATTCAGGGACAGGACTAAGCATGTGTTAAGGACCAAGACAGTGGATGGAATCATCTCAATGATTCTAATATGCTGCTGGTATGGTGGTGTGTTAGCTTTGTTGCTGTGACAAAATACCCAAGAGAATCAACTTATAAAGAGGGAAGGTTCACTTTAGCTCAGTTTCAAATGTTTCGGTCTATAGTCACATGGCTTCACTGCCTTTGGGCTTGTGGCAAGGCAGTAGTACCATAGGGCAGGAAATGAGTGGCAGAGAAAGCTATTTAACTCATGGGGGCCAGAAACAAAAAGAGAGAAAAACGAAGAGGCTGGAGTCTCAATATTCTCTTCAAGTGATCTAACTTCCATCTGGCCCCACTTAATGGCTTGGTGACTGTGAGAATATATTGTCTTCCATAGAAAATGTACTATCCATGCTGAATACGTAAAAATCCGGAGCCCTCCTTCGTCAGAAAATTAAAATAAAAATGTACTCTGGCCCACTTTTAAGATTAGAGAACCCAAGGTAAATCATACTACTCCTTTATCAAACCTTGTTTTTGGATGAAATCAAAGTTAACTTCAAAGGGAAAAGAAATCCTCAAGTCAACAAGGAGTCTGAGAAATTGTAAAGATGGGAGGACAATGCTGTCCACTTTGTTTTGGGACTCAGGTCTTGGAGTCAGGCTGAAAGCTCCTCAGATCATTTTGTCCAATGGCTCACAACCATTTTCCCACATCAGTGACAAGAGCTGACTGAAGTGGTGATTCTCAACCAAGGAAAGGAAGGTAAAAATTTTGTTTGAAAGTCACACAGGAACTTGGAAGATTAGCCTTCTCTTGGATTGAGTACCAAAACTGTAATTTTATAGATGAAAATAATAAGGTATGAGAGATGGGTCAAAGAGATCTGAATTTCATTAAGAAGCAGGGCCAGGACTGAACCCAGGGCACCTGCCTCCCAGGCACCCTGCCCTTTCTTCTATTTTCAGTCTTTTGTGGCAAAGGTTGACAAATCTTTCTGTGGAATTTTCCTCCTCACAATCAGACCTGGTAATTGCTCCTGACAGTTATTCTGCCAGGCTGGCTCTCACAGATTAGCAATGGGCATACTGAACATGTGAAACTCCTGTATGTGCAGTAGAGACAGTCTGAAGACCGACCACTTTGAAAGGATAGGCAGTTAACCTTTGCCTGGTTTTAGTAATGAAGACAGGATCAAGTCTGGCTTTTAAAAAGTTCATACTATTTCTGTAGCACTGTGCTTGTTTGAGAGCCTGATAAGTGTGCAGAGCCAACAGATCATCCTGATATTGAACTGTCAGTAACTCAACAACTAAGGAAAAAAGAAAACAGACTAAGCAATGCAGGCACAGCTGTGTAGCTCATTCTAAAGTCAGAATATTTCCAAATTCTCTGCTTTTATTTTGGAAATTGCTCCAACCATACTTCAAGAAAATTATCTTAACGGTCCTAGCAAATGAAGTTTGAGGCTTACAACACATATATTGGTTACATTAATTCTATTTTAAGATACCATGGAATCAAACCTCCGGGCAAGAATATCTCAGGCCTGTCTGTGTTCTCTGCGAGCAAATGTAATAAGGTAGTTTATATTAATTTTGCTTAATTTTAAATAAGTAGGGTATTTTATATTTAAAGTAACAATTCAGCATACCCTCATACCCAACCAAAGAGAGTATTAGTTATCCACCTCTATATTACAAATTACTCTAAAACAATGGCTTAAAACACACATACACATACACACACGTATTATCCGTTTCTTGGGAAAGAAATTTAGGGACAGGTTTGCTTGGGTGGTTCTGGCTCAGGGTCTTTTCACAAGATTGTAGTTAAAATATCAATTCTGATGGCAAGCATCTGAAGTTTCCCTCGAACTGGAGGATGTTTGCAAGATGGCTCCCTCACATGGCTTTTGGCAGGAGGCCTCTGCTTCTTACCCTCTGGATCTCTCCACAGAGCTGCTTGACTGACCTACGATATGGCAGCTAACCTTTCTCTGAGTGAATAATCCGAGAGAGCAAGGAGGAAGTAATGCCTTTTATTACTGAGTCTTGGAAGTGATGCACTCTTACCTCCGTATTCTATTTGTTGGGAAGGAGTCACTAGATTCCCATACTCAAAGGGACAGGAAGAAAATTCCATTTTTTAAAGATAAGCATATCAAAAAATTTGTGCATAGATTTTAAAACCACTAGAGATAAAACTTACCAGGGCCCAGTGTGCCTTATATTATTTTCAAATTAATGTTTTTCTAGACCACTAAGATTTATCTATGAAGTATCTAAAAGAATTAAAATGTACCAATTTCTGGAAGTACAGGTTCACTTATGATGAGTTTCCTGAAACTAAACTTCATTAACAGCAGCAAGAAAATTCTTCCTTGCCAGCTCCAGAGTTTAAACATTTCTTCTTTGGCAAGAGAGGCTACTAATAATTCACAAAGGAATAAAATAATAATCTTGCTTAAAATATCTTTCTTTTACAAATATGTACAAATATTAATTTCTTTCCTAAACAGAGGCCAATCCATGGTAAAATACTTTCATTCTAATCCTACATAAATCAGTATAAAAACTGTAGTACAAGGTCTTCAATACAGTCCATGCTGTAGTTGTTTCCACCTAGTGGATAAAAATGGTACTAAAAGGGTTTGAAAAACAACCAAACATTTCAGATGCTTTATGATTTATAACTTATATATAACTTGTAACTTCTTATAATCATATTATATACTTGATGTATAACAGTAGCTTCCATCTCAACAATTCCTATATTCTTTCTATAAAACAAACAATCTTTGTTTTATACATTTATTTTCTTATATATTGCTACCTCTGGAATTCTCTAGGCCAACAACCTAGAACACTGCTAAGAACAAGGAGACAATCCAGAAAGTCTCCTAGCAACTAACAGATACCACACACTGCAGTCCTATATTAGACTGACAACCATAAACACAAGTCCTAGAAACATTCCAATTTAAATTCTATTTTTTTCTTCTTTTTGTGGTATTGGGGATTGAACCCAGGGGTGTTCTACCACCAACCTATACCCCCATCCCTTAAAAAAATTTCTTTTTTTGGTGAGGGAAAGCATCTTGCTAAGTTGCCCGAGCTGGTCTTGAACTTGCAATCCTTCTGCCTCAGCCTCTTCAATCACTGGGATCACAGGTGTGCATCACCATGCCCAGCCTGAATTCTAATCTTAAAGCACATCAGAAGGTGCAAAACCTGATTCAATTAAGTTCATTTTTGTTAAACTGTTAAGATTGACAACTGACAGCAAATAAGAAGCTTATAGAACAGAGACAAAACAAACAAATCATTATTAGGGCCAGACAGTTTGGAAAAAGCAATAAAATACAACTTGAGTTTATGATAATAATTGTGAGGTTATTAAGAAATGTTTATTCTCCATATGCCATTTAAAAATGTAATAAATTTTGGAAAGTGTTTTTGATAAGACATTTTGTTCCTTAAAAGAATGAACTCTTAATTATTTGGAAAAAATCTCTATTCAGAAAAATGAATTTCCTCAAGTTCCAAACAATTAAAGCTTGATCAAATACTTCAAGTAACTATTAACTAAAAATATAATTTTACTTCTGTCACTCACATTAAAATAATTTCATTACTGCCACTCACATTAAACAATTAAGAGTCCTCAGTTAATTGTGTTAATTCTTTTATTTTTTCAAACTAATGGAGCTTATTTTTGAGACAGCCCAGAGTAGATTCCTCCCTAGTCTCATCACACTGTCCACATATATATATCCTATTGGTATCAAATAAACAAAAGTAATATCCCTGGTAAAAAAAAGATCCAAATTTACAGAAAGATAAAAAATATAATAGGTGTAAGTGTTCCTCCTAGTTTTTGCCTACCCCGAGACATTTCAAACAGAATGACTGGCACACATCTAGCTCCTCAGCAATGATCACTTAAAAATTTTGTGTGCATTCTTTAAAAACAAAAATTAATGCATGTCAACTTGTGTCCTTTTGGAAATATAAGTATCTAGAATTTATATATCCTCAGTCTTCATTCTCATTTTAATACCAGGATTATTATTGTTGTTGTTCTCTTCAAATTCCAAAAATTAAGCTAAAAAAACAAATAATACAAAACCCAAAAAATTTCCCAAATTCTACTTCATAAGTATTTTCTTTCATTTTATGTTAAAAAACAAAAATAAAACAAGAAAGCTACCAAGAACATGACAATTTCAAATACTGATGATTTTCCCTGGATTTTTCTCCTATAAAACTTTGATTTTTAACTATAATTTATTTAGTCTTTGGAAAGGCATGTTTTTCGTGTAATTTAATTCAATTCAAAATATAAGTGAATATCTACTATGTGCAAATTAGTAGGCTCTGTACAGGGTAAAACAGCCCCCACTCATGAAAAGCCTGGTACTACTTTGGTAGACAGAAGGTAAGCAAGGGGGAGAGAGACCGAGAGGAAAGAAATAAGTAAATAGTATAATAAATTATCTAAGGCTGACGAGGAGGCTGGGACCAGCAAAACAGCTTGCTGGAGAAAATGGACTTGGCATTCACTCATTTGTTCCCCAGCTTCCTCCTTGCTTCCTCTTTTTATCACTATCTTCTTCCCACTGATCCTAAGATGTATGAGGCTTGACTGTTTCCAAATACTTCTGAACCTTAGATGACAATGGTCAGTGAACCTGAATTAGGATGGCAGTACTAAAGGTCTAAAATTACAAAGAAAGTCTAACAATAATCAGTAATTTTTAACTATCTAAAAATAAGTCTTGTTTAATCACTGTGTACAGACATTTATACATGTGACTTTGCCTCTACAACTCTTTAAAATGTTTTCTTTTTTCCTAAGGTAGAATGGAATATAAAACCACGATGGTTCCACCCAACGATGGAGGTGAAAACAAAGAAAGATTAGAATTCATATGCCTTTAAAAAGGCTGAAAAGGGCAAGGAGGGATTCAAGAAAAATACATGCTCTTCTAAAGTTCAAAATTACACAGAAGCTCTTAAGAAAGCACATAAATCCTGTTTCTCTTCAAGGCAAAGAAAACAGTCTGACAAATAATTTTGGCTTAAGTATTTTATAGCAGTCATGACAAAAAGTCTGTTTTCATTCTAAATGAGCCAGAACTCTAAAGGATCTCTCATGTTCTTCCTCTCATCTCCATGGCTATGGTCCTCCCATAGAACAACAAAAGACCAGAGGAGAAAAAGGTATAAAATGCCAGCATGAGCAATGTTTTCTCATCAAGTCAGACATTTATATATAGGAATATATTTGTAGGTTTTCAAGGAAAACATTGTCTTTCTCTTAGGTTGAATATGCAAAAAAAGACACCCAAATCACTAGATAATAGCATCCTTATGAAAATAGAAACAATGTGACCCTGCAATGCTTACAAAATATAGATGTGGAATTAAGTTATTCTAATAACTTATTTATAGATTACAGGTGTGCAATAACTGATTTATAGATTGCTCCTTGCTTTAAAATGTAATAATTTTCGATGTTAAAACTACCGATTTCTGATGAAAATTCTGGACTGCATTAACATTGAATAAAATACTTATTGTGACTTTTTCCCCTGTGACATAAGATTGTTTAATTTTCCTAGTTCTCCAAATGACATTGTTGCAGAACCTCTTTCAGCTGGTCTTGCCTGAAAATGATAAAGATTAAAAAAGATATTAGAAATACATATACATTGTCCTTATTCCCTTAATCTTATAAGAAAACCCACCCTAAGTTAATAAACAATGAAAAATAAACAGAAACATGAATCTATTAAGTGATGCCTTCAATAATGTTACCTGAGAATCATGATATTTCCATCCTATCATGTAATAGATCTGGTATGTGGCAGGTACTGAACCATCTTCATTTCTGTACATTTCTGTAAAGACAAGTAATAGTTAAAGTCTGAAAAAATGCAAGTGAGGAAAAACATTTGCTCAATACAATCACCTCTTGCAAAGAGAAATGGGTAGTAGGGTACCATATTTCACTGCATAATCATCACCACCACATTAATATATATTCACGAGTATTCTGTGCATCTTAATCTTGCACCATAGACAGTTTTAGTAATAAATGATTTTTAAGTAATATTGGCACTTTTTTTTAACAGGATTCACACAATTGGGGTTGTACCCCACTTTTTGTAAAAACATTTGGCATAAAATCTGAGATGATAATGTAGTGAAATATGGCAATTGTAGGATTCTTTGAATGCCTCACACAAAAAATTCTTTTTTTTGTGCCAGGGATTGAACTCAGGGGTACTTGACCACTGAGCCACATTCCCAGCCCTATTTTGTGTTTCATGTTGAGACAGGGTCTCACTGAGTTGCTTATTAGCACCTCGCCGTTGCGGAAGCTGGCTTTGAACTTGTAATTCTCCTGTCTCAGCCTCCAGCTAGGATTATAGGCGTGCGCCATCACGCCTGGCTCACACAAAAACTACTACTTCTTTTTTTTTTTTTTTAACAGGGATGCTCTCTTTTCTTTTTTAATATTTTTTAATTGTTGATGGATCTTTATTTGTATGTGGTGCTGAGAATCGAACCCAGTGCCTCATGCATGCCAGGCAAGCACTCTACCACTGAGCCACAATCCCAGCCCACACAAAAACTTCTTATCACGGACAGGCTGACAATAAACAGATTATGGTTGTACAGAAAAAGACAGAGCTACTGCAGCGGTATATTTGAGAGGAAGAAATGAAATTTGATGGTACTTATTAACAGTTAACAAAAAAGCAACGGCGATGTTAAGGGAACCAACATAACATAGCCCAAGTGGAAAAAGCAGCCAATCCCTTACCTCTATAAACTGCTGCAGCTGCCAGCATTGTGTTTCTGTGTAGCAGGGCTTTCCTATTCCAAGAACAGTTACTCTCACCCATACCTAAAAATATACCACAGGCAATCTGAGAGAAAACAGCGAATACCCAGAACAGCTCAATATCACCAACTTAACACATCTTAACTAACAATGTATCTATCCTCAGTCTCTGATAGTCATGTATAGTACAATAACCTAAACTTCATTTCATTTCCAGATTATCACTGCCTGATTCTTAAGCAAAATTGTTTGAAGCTTCTTGATAGCAAGACAGGTAAAGAAATAAAATTTTAGGAAGGGAAGACCCACAATGCTTTTCTTATTAGCAACAGTCTAAAAATAAGTTAGCTGGACAAAAGAAAGGTGACTGGACCCTCAAGTGAATTGTCAGGATTGATAAATACCTTTCTAAGAATGTCACATCTTATGCCGCTTTTAGTTGTATTCTTTCGAAAAGGACAGGACAGTGCCACAATACCTCACTCCTTCTAAGCCAAAAATGTAAACATTCTTTTGTAGAGACAATTCTCTTAATATTTTAAAATTTATTTTTAGACTTCTTTCATTAAAGTTGATAGCAAAAAGCTAGGATATTATTCTACTATTTGTGTTTTTTTTTTTTTTTTTTTTTAATTTTGGTCCTTTACTTCTTTTTTTTAAATACTTTTCTAATTGTTGACAGACCTTTATTTATTTATATGCAGTGCTGAGATCAAACCCAGTGCTTCATACATGCGAGGCAAGACCTCTACCACTGAGCTACAACCCCAGTCCCTATTCTTCTATTTGTTAAAAGTTAATGTTGCGCTGGGTACAATGGTGCACACCTGAAATCCCAGCACTTTGGGAGGCTGAGACAGGAGAATTGTGAGTTCAAAGCCAGCCTCAGCAACGGTGAGGCACTAAGCAACTCGGGGAGACCCTGTCTCTAAATAAAACACAAAATAGGGCTGGGGATGTGACTCAGTGGTCAGGTACCCTCGAATTCATCCCTGGTACCAAAAAAAAAAGTTAATGTTGCATATTTGATTTTTCTTTATAAACAAAATTACTATGAAAGACTACATTTTGAACCAGCCTTCAAAAGTAAAAGAATTTTAAAAAATGAAAATTCTATTTATTCTTTTATTTGGTACTGGTACTTAACCACTAAGCCACATCCCCAGTCCTTTTTTTTTTTTTTTAATATTTATTATTTTTTAGTTATAGGTGGACAGAATATCTTTATTTTATTTTTATGTGGTGCTGAGGATCGAACCTAGTGCCTCCCGCGTGCTAGGGGAGCACGCTACCATTGCGCCATAACCCCAGCCCCCCCAGTCCTTTTTTAAAAAAAATTTTGAGATAGGGTTTTGCTAAGTTGCTTTAAGCCCTCACTAAGTTACTGAGGCTGGTCTCATACTTGTGATCCTCCTATCTCAGCTTCCCAAGTTGCAGGGATTACAAGCATGCGCCACTGTGCCTGTCTCTATTATTTATATTAAACTTTACTACACAATCAAATGTCAGTTTCTTTTGTTTTTCTACTTTCACAAATCAAGAAATGAATAAACTTCTCAAAATTGGTATTCTTCAATAGTTTAAAAATAAGAATCTTCTAAGTTTTCAATAGCTTTATTAAAAACAATCAACAAATTAGCTGCCATAACCAAACCTTTTTCTTTTTTCCAATCTCAAAAGGTTCCTATTATTCTCTGAAATAATGAATCTGATTCTAAACTCACCCTGTATCCTTTGAGTTTAGTAGCATCAATTCATGAAGAACAACAGATATAAACTAATAGAGTAATCATCAAGAAAAATGTGGAGCTTATTCTTGCTGTCATGAAGCAACTGGACTATTTTAGACCTGTTTCTCTGGGTCTTCAGGGTGACCACACTAGATGACCTCTAAAGGGTTCTACATAATCTAAGTTTAAAACATTCTCTTACATAGTAAGCAAACAAACTGGGACTTACATTGGAAGAACCTATTGCCAATGAAGGATATGTTTTCATTTCTGTTTAACTTCCCATTGCCCTGACTTACTTACAGAGTAGATATAGACAATAACAAAGGAAGCCAGATTAAATGTTTTTTAATGTAAACATGTGATGCACAAGATATTCTAAAATGCCTTCTAAACAACCAATACTTGGATATACTAATTAACTGTACCAGGTATATGCTCTCTCTGCAGGTCTGACCCAGCTCAGACATGGAGAAATGCAAAGAGCACTGCCATATGCATTGGTGGTAATTGCTGCTATAGTAGTCCACTCTTCCCTCACATGAGAAACACTGCCATACTCTCCTTGTGGAAACAGTGTAGAGTGGTGGAAAGAATCTGTACTTTGGGATCATAATGCTTTATAACCTGGGACAAAGTGATTTCACTTCTCTTAGGCTCAATTTTAACATCTTTAAAATGGAATGATACATAATATATTATGGTGAAGCTTTACGGAAGACCTCCTAGGAAAAATATTTATTACTTCAGAAGTATTCTGGGTTTTGGGATAAGAGAAAAATCAGGCCAGCAAATAACTGTTTAAAACTCTCACAGTGTTTTTAAGGTTAAGTTCAGCTGCTCATTAAAATAAAAAAAAAAAAACCTTATGATGGTTTATCAGAAACAATACTGGGTATTGCCTAAAAAAAAAAAAACAACAACAAAAAAATAAGCAAACTTACCTTAAAACCACTGTGAAAGCCTCGAAAATTTCTCATGCATTCATCAGTTGATATGCAACATGTATTGTATAATTAGTCAACATTCTGGACTTTTTTTTCTTCTGTGAATTAACAATAATGGCAGCTTAAGCGAGACACACTGCAACCATTGAGAAAAAAGTATAACACCAATATAAGACACAAAACCTATTTGAAGGTACCATTATCTTCCAGTCAGCAAAGGAACATACCCGAAGCCTCCCAGGCTCCTCCTATCTGCCATAAAATTTTCCCAATCCTATCTACCTCTAACATTTTTCATGGCAGAGTGGTTGAGATTTAGGGTTATGTGAATCAGGCTGCTTGCCTATATAATTCTCTACTACTTACTAACCACATTATCTTGAACAGTAACTTCTCTCTGTGCCTCAGTTCCCTTACATATGGTCTTAATTTCTTCATAAATGATGCTGGATAGTGAGCTTTCTAACACATTAATCTGACTATTTCTCCTCTATGTACATTCTTCTAAGATACTACAAGGCTCAACTAAACATTACAGAAACCTTTGATCCTCTATTGTTTCCTACCATCTCCTCATTTTACATACTCAAGCAAAACTGAGTTACTGTACAGTGTTTTCATTGGGAGAGTGAAGGATCTGCATATTCTCTTATGACTCCATGATTTTATACGATCAAGTTGTATCCTCTGTGTAAAATGCAATGCCCCCCTCCGCCAACCCCACCGAAGCAGCCCACCACCCCTTCATTCTTCTGGTATACTCATTATAACTTAGGTGCTGCCTTTTTGCAAAAGTTTCACTAGACATATTTAGGGGCTTTTTCCTTACGTTTCTCTCATTTTATAGTTGAAGGCTTGTCTATTTTGGTGGTCTGACTGTCTGTCTCTTTCTCTCTTCTAGAATATCAGCTCCTTGAAGGTAAGGAGCTATGTATTCTCATCACTGGCTCAGTGGCTGGCAAATGGTACATGCTCAATAAATGGTTAAGTTAATAAATATAATATACATCAGTTAATGTTTATATCGTTTGTTACATATCATTTTTATAAGTTATCTTTAGATAAGTCCTCTTAATCCTCCTATGGATTACAGACATAAAAGACCAAAGTGTGCCAGATGCCATGGTGCACACCTGTAACCCCAGCTACTAAGGAGGCTGAAGCAAGAGAACTCGAGTTCTGGATCAGTTTGGGCAACTCAGCTAGACCCTGTCTCAAAATAAAAAAATAAAGGGATAGAGAATGTAGCCTAGTGGTAGAGCACTTGTTTAGCATGTATGAGGCCCTAGGTCCAATCCCTAGTACCACCAAAAAATAAACAGTCAAGTACATGATTTTTGTAAAAGTCCTACAGTAAAAGAGAAGAACTGACGAAGTCTCTTAAAGGTAAATATTAGGAACAGTTTCTCAAAATTTAAGACTCGTTTAAAAAGGTTAGAGGAAGAAGGTTCTACCAACTGGGAAGGGATCTGATACAAACTTTTGGGGAGCTAGAAATGTTCTATAAATTGGAAAGTGGTTAAAAATGCAAGCAGTTCTACCTATAAGATTAGTGCATTTTATTAAGCACATATGCCAACTTCATTTTTTTTAAAAATGTACACAAATCAAATATGCAGTAAGGATTCAAAGTATAACAGATTTAATGTGAGCACAAACAAGATACTTCTGTGCCTCAAAATATGCACCTATAAAAATAGATATCTGAAAACCTCTGAAAATTGTACTAAACACAGCATAAGAACTGTATTTTTAAATCAGTGGGCAGTAACCTTTTCCAACTGATAGGTCTAATTTCTAGTCTCTTTTCTTTCTTGAAATGAATCATGAGTACAGCATTTATTATAGAACAGAACAAAAATAAATACCGTATTTGAAGAACAGTTTTATCATGGGATCCTAAAAGAAATAATCAGCTTAGTATCATCTCTAAGGCTTTGGATAAAGGGGCTCCCAGATTATGTCAGGGTGAGCTTAAGTACTTGGCGGCAGTACTCAGGAAGGGGGTTTTGTGATTTTTTTATTGATCTTCTGTCATCTTGAGCATTTATCTATAGGATTCCAATCCTGTATTATATATGAAAAGTGACTAAAATGATGTTTTCAGCCACTCATATTTCTGCTTGCAAAGTCAACAGAGCTCCATACTCAGGCCAGACAATGTGTGAAATGGACCTTGTTACAAATAGGCAACTACAAGCAACAGGGTCAGTTAAGAGAGCACCAACGCAAGAGCTGGAAATAAGAGTTTGGTCCCAACTCTGCCACTAACAGTCAAGTGTTCTCTTTTCTCACTTGTAATATAGGAGTAGTTATCAAGAGGGCTATTTAAAGAAGCAAGCACAGTAATGCTTGCAAAACAAAACAAAACAGAACTGTAAATCTGTAAATAAAAACCAGGTAGTTATTTTTATCATCCTATTTTAAATTATCTTATAATATTTCAGGACCATATAAAGGCTACTCTATGCAAGTATAATTCTGGTTTCATAGAATTCACATTTAAGTCCTCTAGCTTCTCCCATTCGTCAAAACTACTATGCCCTTAGTGAAAAAGAATTTCACAAAGTCTACAAAGGAGGTCAGGTCAAGGTCACTTTTGAGAAAATCAATTCTTCAGCAGCTGTCTCAAGTGGCTTGCATACCTCACCTCTTTAAGAGTTGGGAGGTAGGGTTTGTGCCCTTGCTGCTCCCCAGAGCTTCTTCCAGGCTGTTACTTCCTCCACCCTATGAAATACTCTGCTGAGGTCCATACCATTTGGCCATAACCATCTCCCATTCTTGGCTTGCTGTCAAACATAAGATGAGTCTCTCCCCTGCTTCATCAAAGGGTCTAACACCAGCCGGGCGCGGTGGCTCAACCCTGTAATCCCAGCACTTAGGGAGGCTGAGACCGGAGAATCGCGAGTTCAAAGCCAGCCTCAGCAATGGCAAGGTGCTAAGCAACTCAGTGAGACCCTGTCTCTACATAAAACACAAAATAGGGCTGGGGATGTGGCTCAGTGGTCGAGTGCCCCTGAGTTCAATCCCCAGTACCAA